>JAAFCE010008667.1:0-21426 GCA_013389805.1 Trigoniulus corallinus
TGACTACGGATCAGGAGATTCCAGGTTCGAATCCTGGCAGGCTCGTTCACTGTTTCCGGGGTGCAACCGCATTTCATACAATACTCTGTTTCCGAGGGGCTTCTTGGCTGCAATGCACACCTTTGCTTTGAACCCTTTTGCAACCTAATTTGGGGGTAGGGGTGAGGGTTGCTGACCTCTATTAATTTTTGGCAATTATCATATTTATCTTACTATTATTATATGTGAGTTCTCCATACATGCAGGGCCTGTGGCGCAATGGATAACGCGTCTGACTACGGATCAGAAGATTCCAGGTTCGAATCCTGGCAGGCTCGGCCACTACCATCAGGGGTGGTGCAACCATTTTTACTATAGCAATCGTTTTCTAGAGGGCTTCTTGTTGCAATGCACCCAGTGGGGTTCGGACCCTTTTGCTACCTTTCTTGGAAGTGCTATGGGTCTGGTTCATTTTTGGCAATTATTACTTTTACTATACTATTATTAGATACTGGACCAACAGACGTCGTGGGCCTGTGGCGCAACGGATAACGCGTCTGACTACGGATCAGAAGATTCCAGGTTCGAATCCTGGTAGGCTCGTATATTTTTTTTCTTTTTTTTTTTTTTTTGGAGACCGCTGTGCGCCGTAATTGAAGTTGGGAAAATATCGCAATAACCAAATTTATTTTAATTTAAAAATTATAATTATTATTAATAATAAGCTGCTTTAAAAAATTAAATTTTCATTGTTTCTAAGCGTAGGGAGCGCTGTCGGCTGTCATGCGACGCGAAAGACAAAGGTTTTAGCGCCGTAATGTTTCTATGTTATTCAGAAGAGAACAGAAGTCATTCTTATTAGTAAGGAACGTCTGAATTCGTGAAAGCGATAGCAGAGAATTGCATTAAATTGTGCTTATTTTCTTCACTCAAACTAAAGTTAGTAAATGAAAAGCCGCATTATACTTATTTTTAATATCAACGACTTCCTTTATAGAGTTTCAAGCACAAAATTGGCAAAAAAAAGCAGCTACAAACTTGTAAGTCGCAAACGTTCTAATTAGAAATATAGTTTAGAAATTTGTGATATTTACCTGTAGTAGCCATCATTGTTTTGGAGACTATTCTAAACAATTTTATATTCAATACCGACCGTTGGTTAAAGTAGATTGTGTAATAATTGTTAAAATTTACATATTTTCATGAAGAGAGATCGAGAGGGACTATAAAGTGGGAATAATACTGTGTTAAACGAGAATGGTGTTGACGAGATTTAACACTAGATGGCAACACTGAACTGTGACTCTTGTAGTGGACTCTATCCTAAATTTGGAAATTTTCAATCAGTCAACTGTTGACTTCGTAAGGATATGGTAATGTGTGGGGTGGACGGGGACCTGGTGGGAGATAGGCGGGAGTGGAGGGCTAGAACCCGCAGACCCGACCCTGCCACAGGCGGGATAAGGGTATGATGATTTGGAACTGTTGACTTCATCTTGAAGCACTATTCAGTGGCGTACCGAGGGGGACAGATGTCCCCGGGCAAAGAAGACAGGGAGCGCAAAAATGCGATTCACATTAAGTTTAGCGGGTGCCAGAGGGCGTAGATTTCGGTCTTTGTCCCCGGGCACAGAATACCCTCGGTATTCCCCGCCGAACTACTGTAACTAACATTAGTCTACTATTTTTCAAGTGGCTTTTAATTAAATTAAATGTCAAAGTTAAAATGAGAAATACAGTAAGTAACACGATGTAGTAATAAACAAGCGGTATCACTATAATTTTAATTTATTTTTGCAGATTGTTGATGAGCTACTATGGCTCTTCGTCAGTTGGTGTTTGTCACCAGTAATATCAAAAAGTTGGAAGAAGTGAAGGCTGTTCTTGGGAAAGAATTTCCATTTGAGGTAAGTTGTTTTGCGTTTGTTGGGCGGTGAGGAAGAGCCACGTTAATAGTATGCAAGTAGCCGAGATGCGAATGCTGCGGTACTTAAGTGGGGGACATCGCGGAAAAAATGAGGGGAACAAGGTTGAGGTAGTATGCACATTTAATGAGAAGAGTTGATGAGGAGATCACTGAAGTGAAACAACGCAATCCCAGCTATTACTAACATGGGTGGCCGCTTTGGAAAACTCGGTACTGCTAATACCCAATAATCGTTGCATTAGTGTAGTGTCTGTGCAGTCTCTGCATTAGAACTATGCAGTGGACAGGGCTGTAATGACCTTGTAGTTGAAGGGCCCTAAAACACCAACGAAACGAAACTGGATGAGGAGCTCGTTAGGTCCATGATGAGAATGTTGGTGGTTGGTAGTACCCAGGGTAGGGGAAGACTAAAGCAAACGTGGTAGCTGGTTGTCCGTAAGGATTTGGCCGTGTGCGGGGCGGACGGAGACCTGGTGGGCGATAGGCGGGAGTGGAAAGCTAGAACCTGCAGACCCGACCCTGCCGTAGATTATAATGATGATGGTGTTGCGAATATTGTTATAAATACACGTTTCTGACAGTGGTTGTTTTCGATTCTAGATTGTAAACAGAAATATTGATCTTCCCGAGTATCAAGGGGATTCCGAGTACATCGTTCGAGCCAAGTGCAAGGCTGCAATGGACATTGTCCAAGGACCAGTTTTAGTGGAAGACACATCTTTGTGCTTCAATGCGTTGAATGGTATGCCAGGTGAGAAATGTCAACTAAGGCGTCCTGTGTTAACTTGGCGTCCTGTTCCTCTCTGAGCTGTTTAAAGGCTTCAATTTTAGTCCGTACTCTCCTTTTTCTTTTGCTTCCCCTCGTTTTTTTTTGTTTTTAGGCCCTTATATTAAGTGGTTTTTGGAGAAACTGAAACCCGAGGGTCTCCATCGTCTGTTGCACGGGTTTGAGGATAAGTCAGCCTCAGCCGTATGCATCCTTGCATTCGGCCAAAATCCTGGTTCCTGCGGTGGCACCTCGGACCACGACGATGGTGTGATGTTATTTGAGGGAAAGACCGATGGACAGATTGTGGCACCTCGAGGTCCTCCCGATTTCGGTTGGGATCCTTGTTTCCAACCAGATGGTTTTCAAATGACTTATGCCGAGATGCCTAAATCACTAAAGAATACAATTTCTCATCGGTTCAAGGCTTTCAACGTCCTTAAGAAGCATTTGAGTGCTGACCACGAAAAATTACTATAGTTGACTTTGGGACTCTTTTAACTGTCCTAACGAACTATATAAGGGTAGTGTTGTCTTGGGACCATTACACCCAACATCGGCAAGCATCATATAGTCTTGCGCCGCCTGTGGCAGGATCAGGTGTTGGAGTTGTGGCTCTCTATTCCCTCCTAAAGTTTGCTCTCCGCGCTTATCAAAGTGTGCGGGTTCAATCCTCAGACTGAGTCGGTATTTCTTTAGTGGGATGGGAGAATCTCAAATGACTTTTCCATAATGCTGAGAAATAAAAGGGGAGCGGCTTATTGCGTTGGACACACAAGTTCTCGTCTGGTCACTTAAGTTAAGCTGCGCAAGTTGCCCCAGCCAATTACTATCCTGGGTGACCGCTTGGGAACACTGGGTACTGCTAATACCCAAAAATTGTCGTAACAGCGTAGTGTATGGTGCAGACGCTGCATTTAGAACTACGCAGTGGACGGGGCTCTAATGACCTTGTAGTTGAAGGGCTCTAAAACGCCAACGAAACAAACATCATCATCATCATATTACCCTTATCCCGCCTGTGGCAGGGTCGGGTCTGTGAGTTACAGCGCTCTACTCCTGCCTATTTCCCATAAGCTCTCTGTCCACCACACACACACTGCCATATCCTTACAGACGAGTTGCTCCCACATCTGCTTCGGGGTGCTTCACTCTGCCCCGGGTGCATCCAACCACCCTCATTCCTGAAATGGGCCTAACGAGCTCCTCCTCCCCTCTTCTCATTACGTGTCCATACCATCTCAACCTACTCTCCCTCATTTTGTCCGCTATTTCCCCCATCCCCAGGCTACCTCTAGTATGATGTTAGTATGAATCAGCGCCTGCTCTAGCACTTATGTCGCCCTGGACAAAAAGACGAATTGCCAGCCCCTTGAAACAGCGCTCTGTTCTCACACTTACAGCCAAAATGGCGCCCCGGGACAAATGTTCGGGTTGCCCCCCACCCCTTAGAACGGGCCCTGGTATGATAAACTAACGAGTAGGGGAGTTGGCCAAGCAGCCATAATGGGCCAAACCTTGTGGAGACTGCGATGGGCACATTGGGTGGTGCCAGCTTGCCCCTGTCTCAAGAAAGCAAGCAACTCCTAACCCTTTTCCCGCCTATGTCAGGGTCGGGTACCCATTTGTCCCTCTGAATGGACACAGGGTGATATATTGGACATAGTTTTTTTTTCTGCAGCCGGTTGCCGGCCAAAGCTGCACCCCTACGCTTATTTATCGTCGGTCTAGTGTTCGTTGGGGAATGCTACCGACGCCAGGGGGGCAAGCTCCTACACCTGGAAATTTTGCCTCATCTACCCGTTGCATAGTAGAGAGGGTTCTTTTACGTGCAAGTGCCATCGTACTTGCAAGTGCTCATCCGAAAGAAGGCACACTCGCGGCTTCTCTCTCGCCCGAAAGAAGCCGACCCACCACGGTCCAGTATCGAACCTAGAACTACTGGCGTAGTTGCCGAGTGAGCTAACCACTACGCCACCGCGTCGGGTTGCCCCTGTCCCAAGAATTAGTTGTAAATTCAGGAGGCACGATAAATACATATGGATTTTAATCGTTTTAAATATTTTATTTCAAAATAAAAAAAAAAACATTTATGACAATCGAGTCTACTCCCATTTCGATCAAATGCACACAAAATATTCATCGCCACACGTCAGACACACTCACAAACACACATGTAAAGACATTCACGCTTAAAATCGTCCAGTTTACATAACTCCTCACATCAAATCAAATTGTTAATTTACCAAAATATGAATTTTGACCTGGACCAACAAACACACACCTACACGCAACATAAATTAAACAAAAATTCTCCAACGTATTTGATCCCTTGTTCTAATAAATTAAATTATAAAATTATAATTAACCTAATACCTAGTAACAGTTTGTTTGGGTTTTCTTACACCACTGAAACTGTCAAAAAAAAAAATATCTCTAAATATTGTAGAAGAATTTTATAGTATTTAATTGCCAAATTTAAAAACAAATATGTTAGTGTAAGCCCTTGAGTCCTACCAATTAGTCATTCATTTGTAGCATTTCATACCTTTCGTCCAAACATTTTGAATGAAAAAAAATATAGCGATCCAGGGCCGGCCCTAGAGTTTGCGGGGCCCAAGGCAGCAGGCAATAGCGGGGCCCCCAATACCAAATTTTTTTAATTCACCAGCGCGGGGCCCAAGGCGGTCGCCTCAGTGGCGTCGCTAGGGTTGGCGTCATCCGCTGCGGTGACACCATGATGTTACCCCCTCTCTCTCTCTCTCTCTCTCTCTCTCCCGAAAAAAACCGTTTCTTCTGCTTTGGTGTCACCCCATTTCTCATGGTGCGAATGGTGTCACCAATGTTCCCTCTAAGGAGCCAAGTCTCATGTGCAAATTTGATTTTAAGTGAGCGGAGTCTTAACTCCGCCGTGCGCGGGGCATCTGGCCCGTGTGCGCAGCTTAGAGGGAACATTGGGTGTAACCCGTGTGCCTCCCCCCCTAGTGACGCCACTGGGTCGCCTTACCCTAGGGCCGGCCCTGCAGCGATCCAATTATTTGTTGTTTGTTTTAGAGCCCTTCAACTACAATGGTCATTAGAGCCTGGTCCACTGCGTAGTTCTCTAAATGCAGAGTCTGCACGGACACTACGCTGATGCGACGACTTTTGGGTATTAGCAGTGCCCAATGCTCCCAAGCGACCACCCATGTTAGCACTAACTGGGGTTGCGTGGCTTAACATCAGTGATCAGAGGAGAACTGGTGTGTCCAACGCAATAAGCCGCTCCTGGTCCGATCAGTGAGTCCAGAGGCGGATTATTTCATTTTTTTTTTATTAAAAAGGGGCTACAAATGAATGAAAAATTAAATATTTTCATAGACTTGTTTGGCTTTGATTTACGAAAAATATTACTTTGGTTTTTTCTACTTTGAGCACTACATTTTCAAAGGCAACTCCCAATCCTTTTCCCCGCCTCTGGCAGGGTCGGGCACCCATCTTGTCCCTCTGAATGGATACAAGGGTGATATATTAGACATTGTTTTTCCGTAGCCGGCTCCCTACATTTTCAAAAACAAAAAAAAAAAAAACATTTAAAAAAAAAAGGGAGGAGTCATATTTTTCGTTAGTTAATTGTTGTTATTTTTAGGGATGTCATAACCCCTCACCTTGCTCCCCTTTACAATTCAGTGTCAGAAAACCAACTCAAGTTGTTTTCATTCACAAATAAACTGCCCACTACTACCACCAAGTGACCACCCAATATGCCTAAAAACAACTTAAGAGAGCAACAAGTACATAGGAAAAGGTTAACACTGTAAGTGACCATCATCATACTCTTATCCCGCCTGTGGCAGGGAGGGGGAAGGCAGGTCCTCCACTTCCTCCTATCTCTCCCGCTAGGTCCCCATCTACCTACCCCATCATATATCATCCATCCCTTCATTCGACCTACTCCTACGTCAACACTAAGTGACCATTCAATTAATACTATTGGTTGTCTGGTTGTAGGGCTCCCCCTCGTCTTCCTTTCGACCTCGGGCCGGCCCATGGAAATCTTAATTCGGCACTGTGGATGATTTGAGCAAAGTGTGCATGTCTTTAGGACAGGAGAGGAAAGCCCCCCCTCTGCCGTCCTCCATGAATAAGGGCTGGTGCCAAAATTTCTAGCGGTGGGTGGTAATGTTTAATTTTAGCAACTGAATGCTAAGCCCAGTGTACACCAGACGAGTACTCGACCGAGACAGTGAACTCGGCCAAATAATCGTCTGGTATAATACACCAAGTACAATATTTGAACGAGTGAAATGAGCGAGCGAGTGGATAGAAGCCGTTTCTATTGACTCGGCCGAGAGGCTACCTCCACCAATAGGGGTGCTTTACTGGATGACGTACTTGGTGTTGAGGAGTGTCAAACTGGGGTACCCCAAGGGCCACAATAGTATCAGGCATTGTCATGAAGGCTATACAGTACCCTTTTACAATTGTGCCAAGGGTTCTACTGTCCCCCCTCTCATTACGCCTCTGATTGGCCGGCCGCAACTCTAGGCTTCTAGGGCAGCATGCGGCCCACCATTTTTTACACCCCTGGTGTAGACAGCCAACGCCGAGCGTCTTGTGGTAAAGCCTCTGTTTAGGAGACTTTGTTGGTGGCGGCTAGCCAGAGAAAACCTCCAAATGCGTGTAGACGCTTATTTGCTCAACCCTGGTGCTCGGCCCAGCAACAAAACGAGTTTCTCGGTCGGCCGAACACTCGTCTGGTGTAAACTGGGTTTTAGGTTTAGACGGGGTTACGAGTGGACCAACTGAAACGACTAAAATCTGTTTTGTGACTAGATTTTCTTACGTTTTCATCCTGTGCTGCCGCACAGCCTGCACATGCCTAAGACCGGGCCTGGTATTTTCTCAGGCCTATCGTTTATGAATAACCTATCCGCTCTCCATAGATATTTCAAACGATGGAGGACAGTTGTAAAGTCATATCAACATGCTATTGTCCGTTATCAGAAATGCCTAATTTGGCACCCTCCCTTCCTTCACCTTTCGAACTGAATACCCTGTGGTCACTCAGCGACCCTCATCATTCCATTATCTATGTCATGCCCACGTCCTTTTGTAGAAGCAGTAAACAGGTTCTATTGTAGATGACCAACTTTGGAGATTTTTCTGACACTGAAATTATCTACATAAGTAAAAAAAAAATTAGGGGACGGAGGTGAGAAGAAGAGGACAGGTTCAAAACCCATGAGGGGTCATTTTTTTTTAAAAAAAAATGGTATTTTTCTTTTCCACACCTACATTGAAGTAGAATTAATGCCGTCTGTGCTTATTGTGCCAAGGAGAAGCAGCATTGGTGGCCACGTCGTTCCTTCCATCGATGGAGTCTGGACTTCCGCTTCTTCGATAAGAATTGGCATGGTGGTGGTGATGATGATGGTGGTGTTGTTGTTGTTGTTTCTTGTCCTTCCGGTCAGCCTTTGTGTTCCAGGCCGTGGTATCATTCACCGTCATTTCGTTGGTGTCCCGAAGACCTTCGATAGTACCTGAATGTTGTCGGTAGTTGGGGTTATCTAAAGTCTCACGACGGCCCACGGGCGCATGATAAGCGAGTCGACCGTCCTTCATGTCCGGTTCGTTACCTCCCAAGCGGTGACCTCCTGATTGACTGCTGAACCCGACCGACGTCTTGGAATCACTCCGCAGGTTTTCCCAGGCTCGTTTGTAATACTTGTTTAGTCCCCGACTCTCAGAACTCAGGCTGTCGTCCGTACTAATGGTGGTGTTGTCCAGTGACCCATTCGACCTCTGAGACCTGCGAGATACACGCAGAAATTGAAAGGACATTTAAGTAATATACGTCCCACAGAATTGAACTAGGACTGGGGTAAGGACATGGTCACACCATATCCGTGACCTGTGTATGTTGTCAAAACATGTCTTACCTTCTACACAGAATGACCACGACGGTTGTGAATGCAGCCAAGACGACAAATCCGCCAAAAACGGACAGGGCGATGATTCCACCTGAAAGACAATCCGAGTGACGACGACGGGATTAACTCAAGCCCATTCCATGACATTAAGAACATGGCTAATGGGACAGGGCACTTACCGAGATTGAGTCTAGTATTGGAACGACCTTCTCCTCGTACTTCACTCTCTGGTACAGCGGCAGATTTGGGCACCGAAGGCCCATTCCGATTGTCACCAGTGGCCTTGCCGTCCGTTCCTTGGACGATTGTTGGAGGCTGTGGTACAACCCTGGGTGGCTGCTTGGTTTCCAACGATGTGGTCCTGGATGGTTTGACAGGAACATGGATGGGTCCTGGCACATCGATCGTCGTCCCTTTTTTACCCACAGGAGGTTGAGGAGGTCTGATGATAGAAGGCGGCTTTTGAGGGTTTTCTGAAGGTGGTCGACTCGGTGATGCTCGACTTGGATTTGAAGGTGGTGGCCGATAGCGTTGAACACCATCGTTCTCTGCGGAAACAGGAAGGACAGGAGTGTTGTCGTTGGAATGCCAAATTGGAATCGAGCCCGCAGGTTCGAAGGGGTGAACGGTAACTCCTCCAGCCTCAGAAAGTGTAGTGGTTGGAGTGGTGGTTATGATAGATGTGGTTGTGTCGCTAAGGGTTGATGATAATGTTGTTGTGGACGTGGAAGTCATGCTGCTGCTGACAACAGATGTCATTGGTTTTGAGTGTGTTCTAGTGGTGGTGGTGGTGGTAGTAGTGGACTTTGGCAAGGGTTGGGGCCTCGCAGGCGGGATTAGTGTTTCAGAGAAAAACTGCGTGGGGAAGAGTGGAGAATCGAAATTGGTAGGCACAGCCTCGGTCTGCAATGGACGTGGAGAGGACACACGTATGCCTGGTGGTGGTGGTGGTGGTGCCATAGTGCCTCTGGTCGACAAATTGGGAATTCCATCGCCTACAATGTCCATTCTGTCCACGTCCAACGAAGGTCCAGATTCTGGGAAATAGGGTCGAATGAAATGTGCCGTAGTGGAAGTGGCTTTATCTTGACGTGGCATTTCCGTGGTAACCACGATTTGGTCGTCTTCTTCTTTGACGTCGCCCTTCTGCGCAATCACAACTTCATTTTTAACGCTGTTGCCGTCCTCCGGCCATTCTTCTTTGGGACGGTTGTCGGAAGGTGGGGCTGCTGATGACCGTGGTGGTGGTGGTGGTGCGTCGCCGTCTCCGCCGTGGTGTCCATCAGAAACAATTGTCGGTCTGTCTGTCATTATTCCTAATAGATTTGGAGTTGTTGGTGGATGTGGTGGTGGTGAATGGGGAGGTTTCGGCGGTGGAGGAATGGTGATTGTGATGACAGGAATTGGTGCAGAAAATATTGGCAATCGCGTTGCAGACAGAGAAGGTGTACTACCACCGTCAGTGGGTTCGTTCCCGTCACCTCCATCCCCCAAACCTGGCACCTCTGCAAATAATGCAAGGAAAAAAAAATAGCGCTGTAGCGTTATCAGCCAAAAAAAAAATTAAAAGTAGTTAACAATTTACACTGGGCAAGGACGTCAACGGTGGTAAGAGGGAGGTTAATAAAAATATTGCTCCCCTCCCCTCCCAATTCAGACTGGACAGTTAAGACATTTGGGTGGTCATTTTGTTAATCTTAAAATTATACCAAGCAAAAAATAGCTTAATAATGAGATTGGCTTCTGACAGAGGTCATTTCTCTTGGTCCGAAAAAGAGGGCCAAATCATATTTTCTACTTCCCCCCCTCCCCCACATTCCTGTCGTCCCACTGCCACAGTGGTCAAGCAGAAGCAGTGTCAAAAAAAAAAACCGCTGCCAAGAGACAGAAAGCTGTTGAACAAACATCATGCCACATGCAAAATACCATGCAAACCACCACCCAACGTGTTGTTGTGTCCTTGTAGCAGATCATCAGTGATGGTGATGTTGAAACTGTGGAGTGTGAACAGTTGAAGGATGAATGATAACCAAGAGTGACAGCTTGACAGGCAAAAAGAGTTAAAGAGGCTGAGGAGTGAAGACAGCGGCAACATGGAGAGGTCAAAGGTGAAAGAAGTCTAGTACCGAACTAATAGTGTTTTCTTTGGTACCTCACACAGTGCTCAAACGAAGTTGGAAAGATAACAACTACACGGTTGTCCAACTACTGTACTACAAGTGGGGAGAGGACATACAGCCACATGCTATTACCAAACAAGAAAGAAATCATCGAGACTACCATATACTCACTTTCGCATCTCGGAGGTGGTCCATCCCACGTCTGTCGGACGTCACAAGTCAGCTCATGTTCACCCATCAGCATGTAGCCCTTGTTACAATGATAGCGAACCACACTCTGATAATGTCTCGTGCCGTTCAACAATTTGTAACGTCCATTCGGTATTTCCACTGGTAGGCCACATTCCAAGTCTGAAACAAAGATGAAACGCGATTGAATTTCATTATCTCTACCAGTAGTAACAGACAGACAGGCAACTTCGACATCAGAAAAGGAAAGCTTGACCAAAAGAGTCAGAGGCGTCACTAGGGCAGGCCTGCACTAGGGTTGGCGTCACCCAGTGCAATGACGCTATAGTGTCACCTCACTCTCACGAAAAAAAGCCGCTCTGTTCCTTCTTCTGTTTGGGTGTCACCCCATTTGTCATGGTGCGAGTGGTGTGTCACCTGGTGCGGCCCGCACCCCCCCCCCCCTCCCCCCTAGTGACGCCACTGCCAAGAGCAGACAAAACTTACATCTACACGTGGGGAGAGACTCGGTGTAAAATCCATTCGGAAGGCAAGTTCGTGTATTGGGACCGATCAAAATGTGTCCAGGAGCACAGACGTACTCCACAATGGTGCCAGGTGTGAAATCACCAGTCGTCAGAATAGTGGAATTTGGCGGCCTCGCTGGAATGCCACACCTGTTAGCACCTGAAATGTGATATGATGAAAATGGGTTAAATGTACACGTAAAGTTATCCAACGGTCAGAAAGGCACCAGAAACTTACTGTATTGGCAAACGTAATTCAGATTGAGATTGCAATTAGTGTCAGACCACAGCCATTCTTTGGTGCCATCGAATCTGGAACAGTTGTCGTTACCACCCGGAAGATTCCAGAACGAAGAAGTAACATCTTGTCCGTTCAACCACTTCCAGTTCTTGGGGTCTTTTGGATCGCGAATTGCTCCCATCCAGTATTGACCACTTGGATCGTGACGATGTCGGCGCCACAGCTCCCAACTGAGGAATCCTTGCAAGGCTGGACTAGTTTCATCCACCAAGCTACCACCGTTTGCCTGACAGGCTCGGCGAGCGTTTTCAAATGACAGACGATGATTATTGTTAAATATGTAGCATTTGCCGTTGTAGGTGGCTGTACTTCCTAGAGGTTGTTCTCTGGACGATGGACAGCTTTCGATCGGCAGAGCTAAACGGGTACCAACCCCACACGTCATTAGTGTATTTTCAACGAGCTGTTGCATATTTTATAATCATCATTGGGGTGTTTTTCTTTTCTTGGGAGCTGAATAATGGACACATACCTTGATCGGTGTAGACAAACGCTTCACAGATGGACAAAATTCCTCCTCGAACGGTTTCCATGTGAATACTAAGAAACGCTCCGGGAAGAGGAGGTGAGCATGGAATAAACACTGGTCGACCCTCTTCTACAAGACAACAAACGGGTTATTTTTTTTCCAAATCAATATTTATGGAAGGTTCATCAGATAAATTGTACATTGAAGAGACCAACCTAAAAATCCAGTGTATGTGCCACAGATTGGGTTTGCTGCAATATCAGGACGAACGTTTCCTACTCGTACTACAATTGTTGCTCGTTGGTTGTTGGCTATCAAGTGGAATAAAAGTTTTGGTAAGTTATTCAACCATCTCAACCCATCTTTCAACTTTTTGTTCTTCATTTTTTTTTAGTTAAACTTACGGCAACAAGGACGTCCGAAATCGATCCGTACCAATTTGATCATATAAGGCTCTAGCAGGTTGACGTACCACCATGGTGTCCTTTCGATATCGGTCTGAGAACATGTATTTTCTGAAAAGAACGGGCTGGTACTACCATCTACGGCCTTTTGAGGAAATCCGCCGCTGTTGATGGTGGATTGCATCGGTGCTTTTCCAGCGGCGACATTTAATACTGCAAATATAAAACAGCAAAAATCAAAATAATCAATATGGCTACTTTGGAACGTAGTTTAGAACACACATTCTGAAATAGAACAGAGAACAATTTGTGTGTGTGTGTTCGAAATACACGTGCGCCATCTCGTGGGTGGCCTGTCATAGACGTTCTTCTTACAGTTAACTTAATAATAACAAGAACCCTTTCTTTAATCCTCCTTAGGGGTCTATTCATATCCCATATGAAGAAGTCATTAAATTCGTCAACAGAGTTGTTGGCCTAACAATCATGCTTGTCTTAAGTGTATCAGCCGCTTCAATTGTAAAAGGTAAGCATGATAATTCTATTGTTATTACCATTTGTGTGTGTGGCACTCGGAAGTAAGTGCCGATTCTCCTCCCGTAGAGGAAAAGATCACATCTTTTCACCGTGGCCCACAACTGATTTGGGACGTGTCCCGAATTTAATTAGGAATCGTGGAAAGAGAGAGAGAGAAAAGCTTATTTCCCCCTTTGGGTCGAAGTAAAAACATGACATAAAAACCGAGCATCGTCCGTCGCCTTTTAAAAATTTTCTTTTTGTTGTTGTTGTTGTTGTTGTCAAAAATTCACTTCCTGCGCTTTGATCTTTTCACTCCACCCCAGGTGAAAAAAAAATTACTACTGGGATAAACGTGGAATGAAGGGAATTTCTTCAGTGATGTGTCTGTCATTGTCGCTTGCAGAGAAGGGGGTCAAAAGAGGCAGAGAATTAAAGAATTGTTCAACCTGATTCCAACATATGGTGTTGGGAGTTGAACTCGAGTCACCAACACATTACGAAGAAACTGAATCGCTTCTTAAATGTGTGCTCGGGCAATGATAGAGGCTTCAGGGCTGAGATATGAACCAAGTGGTCATCACCACGACGAACGAGCAAGCAACTCCTAACCCTTTTCCCGCCAATGGCAGGGTCGGGTACCCATCTTGTTTCTCTGAATGGACGTAAGGGTGGCCGGCTGCTGACCAACACTGCAACCTTTATGCATCTTTTCGGTCGAGGTCCTACACCTGGAAATTTTGCCTCATCTACCTGTTGCATAGTAGAGAGGGTTCTTTGACGTGCGAATGCCACCGTACACTACACGGGACGTCGGTTTTACTTCTCATCCGAAGGAGGGCACATGCGGGACACCTCTCTCTCTCTCTCGCCGGAAAGAAGCCAATCCAGTATCGAACCTGGGACTGGCGCAGTACGTCGAGCACTCTGCCTATTGCGCCGCCATCAACCTGCCCGCAACGATCCTATCCACATTGCCCAACCAATGGCATTAGGTGCAGCCAAGTTGCGTTGGACACACCGGTTCCCGTCAGTTAAGCAGCCCTGAAGTGCTGCTGCCCTGAACCCCTGAAGTTAAGCAGCGCAAGCCCAGGTTAGTACCGACTTGGATGGTTGGTAGAGAACGTTGGGTGCTGCAAAGTTCCCCTCTACACCTACCTCCTCTTCTCCCGCGAGCAGCCTCCTAAAGGGTTCAGCCTGTTATGGCTGCTTGGCATACTCCCCAACCCATGAAACTAATCCAGGTGAGGGGGGGGGTCTTAATAAGGATCACATGATGGCCGCACTAACCCTACCCCATACGCCAGGGTGGAGCCTGTTAAGAGAGTGAAAGTCACAAGGCGTCACCGTTCTTATTGATTGTTGTGGTTAGACCACCTTTAATATATGTGGAGGTAGGTCAGAGTAACGAACGCAGGGTCGCCCAAGGTGTGGCGCAGGAGGGGAGCGAAGGGGTTGCGGTAGGACCATTAGACGATAAAGGTAAGAGGGGAACAAAAAACGACGGTGTGCGAAACTGAGCAACGAGAAGGGAAGAAACGACAATTTGGCCGCATTCCTTCGACCGTTACCAAGACGTTACCTCAAAGGCGAAATAGAGGTACCATCTACAGGAAGCTAGCGATTGATATGGTTGAGGGGTGCACCCTATTCCACCTTTACCCTGCAAACAGAGATGTAATGAAAGGGTTTGGTGAAAGCAGTTCTGCACCGATTACGGCGCTTTGCTAAAGCAGAGAGCACTGCAGTTTCGGACGGAGGTGTCTCCGGCCGGGTCACTCGACAGCTATAGTGTTGCCTTAGAACGGAATGAAGGGTTATAATTTACCCGTTGCGGTCCGACAATTCCATCTATTAGAAACCTATTATTGTCTCGGAGGAACATAAGTGGGTTCGACTCCTAGACCCAACACCTCCAACTACTACATCGCAACCAGATGATGACGGTTCAATGTCCTGCAGAGTAAATTTAAAAAAAAAATCGGATAAAAATAGCAAAAGTTGAATAAATAGGTCATTGCAACCTTAAATGGATAGAACCGTTGGCCCATGACCGTGACGCATATATTCGAGAAGGGGACAGGTGCTGCGTTGGCCTTGTCCTAGGTGCTAAAATGAGGTCAACGGATAATAAGTCAATGGATGGTGTTGGCGTTTGTCATCGTCGTTACCGACAACTGCCACTTCGCCCAAAAACTGAATATGCCAAAAGGAAGTGGGTTGCCACTGGGCCAGGAGGCCAGGTTTCTCATGCATGCCCACGTCCGGATTGAAAGGAGACTGACAAACAATAAACCACACCTTATTTCCTTTAATTCATAACCGGGTTGTATTCATTCCGTTTCGGTGGCGCTGTGGGCAGCGTGCTCGGCAACTACGCCAGTGTTTCTAGGTTCGATACTAGACCGAGTTGGGTTGGCGTCTTTCTGGCGAGAGAGAGGCCTCGAGTTTCCCTTCCTTGGGATGAAAATTAAAGAGACCGAGGTCCCGTGTGGTCTATTATGCAACGGGTAGATAAGGCAACATTTCTAGGTGTAGGAGTTCGCCCCCTAGCGTCCGGTAGGCAGACGATAAATAAGCATTGGGGTTACAGCTCTGGTCGGCAACCGGCTGCAGATAAACACATATGTTACCTTTGTGTCCATTCAGAGGGACAACATGCGTACCCGACCCTGCCATAGGTGGGTTAAGGGTTGCTCTTCTTGTAATAATCCTGATAATGGTACAGAAGCTTAAACGGTCATCAGGCAACTACGAAACCTTTTTTGCTCCAGGGGCAGGTACCCATCTTTGTCCCTCTGAATGGACACATGGGCGATTTATTGGACTGCATTTTTACGCAATGGAATGCCGATCAAAGCTGCAACCCCCATACTTATTTATAGTCGGTCTACTGCTCGTTGGGACACTCCGCCGAGCTCCTACACCTGGGAATTTTGCCGCACCAACTAATTGCATAGTAGTGGGGATTGTTTTACGTGCACGGTAGGGCACCGGCTTTACTGTCCATCCGAGGGATGGCGCACTCGGGACCTTTTTCTCGCCAGAAAGAAATGGAGCGGCTGTATTGCGTTGCACACACCAGTTCTCATCTGATCATTGAAGTTAAGCAACGCAACCCCAGCTAATAGTAACATGGGTGGCCACTTGGAAAAACTGTGTACTGCTAATACCCAAAAATCGTCGCATTAGTGTAGTGTCTGTGCAGTCTCTGCATAAGAACTACACTGTGGACGGGGCTCTAAATGACCTTGTAGTTGAAGGGCCCTAAAACGCCATTGCAACAAACAAGCGCGAAAGAAACCAATCTCCGAGATCGAGTATCGAACCTGGAATCATTGACGCATTAATCGAGCACGTTACCTTCTGCGCCACCGAGGCGGTAAAAACGTGTAAACGGTCATTATGAGTCTCCGTTAGAAAATGGCGGAAGCGTTCTGTTCGAAAAGTCGACGAGGAAAATTCTCGTTTTTATTGGAGTTGCACTTTTTTCTCTTAAATACGAAAAAATATAAAACTTTTTTTTAAAAAACCACACATAACACGAGGTTTATTCACTAATGTAAACGTAACAGGAAATTATTGACTTCCTAAAATGTATTTTTTTAAAAAAAATCAGTATTCAGTATGTCTGGAACAAGTGAAACCACAAAGCGTGTAATTAGTCCGACAATTTCAAATCATTTGGAGGGAGAGGAGAATATATTAATAATACAAGCAAAACAATATTCACGATGCCGTGGAATTTTTAACCTATGAAAATAAGGAGTGGTTCAGCTTGATAAAAAAAAACGTTTAATTTGTTGGAAAATTAAGGAAAAAGTCTTCGAAGACACATTGAAAGGTAAACATAGTAGTGCAAGTCAACGTGAACTTCATTTCCGATCAAATTGAAAAAAAAATGCAATTTGTTGAGTATATTTTTAAAGTTTCCCTACCTTAACAAATTAACCTTCCGTTAAACTCCCTTTGATAGGACAATGTCAGTCACCTTTATTATGAAAATTCTGCTTGGCCAAGCATTTAACCCCCGCCTCGCTGGCGCAGTGAGTAGCGTCCTCGGTAACTGCGTCAGTTATTCTAGGTTCGATACAGGACTGAAGTAAAACAGCAACTTCTAACCCTTTTCCCGCCTATGGCAGGGTCGGGTACCCACCCATCTTGCCCCTCTGAATGGACATAGGGCGATATAATGGTCATCGTTTTTTCTGCAGCCGGTTGCCGGCCAAAGCTGCACCCCTACGCTTATTTATCGTCGGTCTAGTGTTGGTTGGGGAATGCTACCGACGCCAGGGGGCGAGCTCCTACACCCTCTCTACACCCACACGGGACCTCGGTATTACTTCTCATCCGAAAGAAGACACACTCGCGGCTTCTCTCTCGCCCGAAAGAAGCCGACCCACCACGGTCCAGTATCGAACCTAGAACTACTGACGCAGTTGCCGAGCGTGCTAACCACTACGCCACCGCGGCGGATCACGATACAGGACTGAAGTGGGTTCCCTTTTTTTTCGACGGTTTTTCTTGGGCGCCTTCCTTCGGATGAGGAAGGCGCCCCTTATTAAACCCGAAGGTGCCACTTATTAAACCCGAGGTCTCGTGTAGTGTACCATGGTTTGGAGCCCTCCACCCAGCTCCTACACCTGGAAATTTTGCCTCATCTACCTGCTGCATAGTAGAGAGGGTTCCTTTACGTGCTAATGACATTGTATACCATACGGGCCCACGGTCTTACTTTTCATCCGACGGAAGGCACAGTCGGGGGCATCTTTCTCTCTCGGCCGAAAGAAGACAACCCCTCACTTCGATATCCAGTATCGAGCCTAGAACCACTGACGCAGTAATCAAGCACGTTACCTCCTGCGCCGCCGTGGCGAGTACCCTGCATTTCACGAGGAATTGGCCTACTGCTGTGTCTCTTTCTGCGAGGAAGACAAACTAGGGTTGTACACGTTTGAGACATTAGGAAGCAGGAATGGGTTGAGGTTCTTTTCCCGAACCGAAAAGCGGTCAACTAAGGACAACAGAAACTATTTTCCGCCTTAGATAGATTTCCACAAGGAATAAGAGGAAGGGAACTTGATGAGTGACCCTTATCTCAATTATTCGATCTGCGCATGCGCTTACGCTTTTTAGAACAGCTGTTCTATTAGAATGTTGACTTATTCTCGTTCTTAACATTTTTGAATACAGAAGAAGCGGTTGGATTGCCCAGTTGAAATGTAACATTTTCCACTGACCGCTGTCCACAGGTAATTTTGAAATGGTCATCGTACATCGAAAATGATAATGACCTAATGTTGTCTTTGATATTCAGGTTGTTGTTACGCTTGAGAGCTCAGAACGACGCCATCGCTGTCATTTTTGTTTTTTTGTCCGACCACACCCTTGCAACATTGACATCCATGTTCGTTAGCGAATTAGAATAGAGTGTAAGTTTTTAAATTTTAAATTAATCAATGTTCGTCTGTTAAATTAATACACATCTACTTCGTCTAATAAAATAAAAAAATAATAATAATAATCCTATTTACATGTTGAAGGCTATGCGAAAATTTGGGTCGCCCTCAACTTCCTTTCGGCCGCTAACTGTAGAATGAACTCGGAAGTCATTCCATTCTTACGGCGTCATTAGAATATTCATAAAGACAGCCGCCATTATACGGGGACAATAAAATTATGAACGGTATGTATTTTTTTTTTAGGTTTCTTTGTCTAAACACTTGTCACTTGCTAAACAAACCGTTGCAGCTCCTTGCTCCTTCAAGCCCTCCTCCACCTCTCATCAGTATTCCAGTACGCGAGAAAAGGGTGAAGGGAGAGACTACCATAGAATTAAGTAGCTTTTGTAGGCAGTGAGGACAGCGTGGTAGAATGCAAGTAGCCCAGATGCGAATGCTACGCTACATGAGTGGGGTGCAGCGATTTAGAAATAGGAACCAGTATATTAAAGTACCGGTATTTTTTTCTATTCATTTCTTGCTGTTTGTGGTGGCCCGGCATCCCCCAACAGACAACTCAGCCAAAATTCCTGCGGGTTCCAGACACCTGGCAAGGGTAACCCCAGTCAGAGCATGTTCAGTGGACCCGCAGACCCAACCTTGCCACAGGCGGGATCAGTGGCGGATGCAGGATTTTAGCCAGGGGGGTTAAGCTAAAGCTCGCATATATTATGCGAATACGTTTATATGTGCATGGGGGGTTGCAACCCCAAAACCCCCATCCTGGATCCGCGCGTGGGCGGGATACGGGTATGATGATGGTGGTGGTGTTTGCGGTGGCCCTTCAACTACAAGGTCATTAGGGCCCCGACCAATGCGTAGTTATAGCACAGAGACTGCACAGGCACTACACTAATGCGACGATTTTTGGGGTATTAGCGGTACCCAGTTTTCCTAAGCGATCACCCATCTCAGTACTAGCTGGGGTATCAGCCTCTCCCACTATATTACAGGGAGCTTGGGGTGAGGGACATCGCGGGAAAAGATGAGGGAGATTGAGGTGGTATGGACATGTAATGAGAAGAGGAGCTCGTTAGGTCCATTACAGGAATGCAGGCGGCTGGAAGCACCCGGGGCAAGGGAGAGACCGAAGCAGACGTGGGAGCAGGTTGTCCGTAAGGATATGGTAGTGCGTGGGGTAGACGGAGATAGACGGGAGTGGAGAGCTAGAACCCGCAGACCCGACCCTGCCACTGGGGGATAAGGGTATGATGATGACGATGAGGCGGAGGACAGTGTAGCACCAGTGTAGCATTTTTGGGCGACCAAAAATTGGTGATCCGAAGGCCAGGAGTAGGTGATAATTATGATTAGTCCAACCCGGAAATTTATCGACTCCATCGCAAAAAGAGCGTTGATTAGCACCATTTTATTATGTCATTTTCAAAACTTTGTTAACCAAATAAATGGCGTCGCCATTTCGGAAGCCGTTCAGCTGTCACCCTGTTCAGCAGGAAACTGGTCCTCCATCAACCGGACGGGATTGAGGAGGGGGGGGGATGTAGAACAGATTGCACTGTATGACTATTCACTTCTCTTACATACTGAATATTTAATAGTATTAGCTTATTTACCGTTAGTATCTTTACCGCTAAAGGTAATTTACTGACCCCAGGGGGGAGGTCCCTCACCTGGATTGTTTCTATGGTGTTTTAAGGCCCTTCAACTGCAAAGGTCATTAGAGCTCCGTCCACTGCGAGGTTCTAACGCATAGTATACACAGAAACTATGCTGTTAGGACGATTTTTGGGTATTAGCAGTACCCAGTGTTCCCAAGCGGTCACCCATGCTAGTACTAGCACGGGGTTGCGTCGCTTACCTTTAGTGATCAGACGAGAACTGATGCTTGCAACGCAATACAGCCGCACCCAGGGGACGTGGAGATGTGCGGTGTGAATGGGGGGGGCCCACCCGGTAATTTTGCTGTTCTACACCTGCATTTCAATCTGTATTAGAAAGGGTTCTTTTAGGGGCTTTACTTTCCCATTGAATGTCCTTTCTCACGTCCGAAAGGAAAGATCTTGGTCGGGATCGAACCTGGAACCATCGACGCACGACAGCCACTCCATCACCGAGAGAGAGAGAGAGGTATTGGAAATCACTGTACTATGAAAATAAGATATTTTCCAGATATACTGTCATAACAGAAATGACGTCACTCTCCATTTTGGACCTGATTTTTTACACGGAAGAGATGGGGAAGTAAGGGGTGCCAATAGAGCCTTCTAGCGATCGGAACCGCAGCATCAATCGGCACCTGCATTGGTCACACAAAACAAGCATTTAATGCAGTGAGCCTTTGGCGTTAACATAAAAGGTTTTTTGGTAAACATTCCGGTCGATTCACAAGGCTAACAGAGGTTATTGCCACTCTGAACTTGGCCCACAACAGGATCAGGAAATAAACAAACCGAAGCGCTCCTTGCGAGGCATTTGTCAGCAGCAGCAACAACAAATGTCTCGTTTTAATATACATTAATCACGAAAGCCGATGCGCAATATTGAGTTCGCCTTCCAAGTCAATTAAGCTGCGTTAGAGAATCGAGGTTTTGGGTTCGATCCCCTCATGGGCCAATTGAGCTTCAATTATGCAAATCCCCCTTTCCTGTCTCCTTACGCCGTTCTGAAATTGCTCGGGACGGGGCTGTGCGCTGGCCTGTTAGCTCAGCTGGTTAGAGCGTCGTGCTAATAACGCGAAGGTCGTGGGTTCGATCCCCTCATGGGCCAATTGGGCTTTGTTTTTTTGCAAATCCCCCTCTCCTGTCTCCTTACGCCTTTCTGAAATTGCTGGGGTTTGGGCTGTGCGCTGGCCTGTTAGCTCAGCTGGTTAGAGCGT
>JAAFCE010008667.1:26426-61005 GCA_013389805.1 Trigoniulus corallinus
CCTTTCTGAAATTGCTGGGGGTCTGGGCTGTGCGCTGGCCTGTTAGCTCAGCTGGTTAGAGCGTCGTGCTAATAACGCGGAGGTCGTGGGTTCGATCCCCTCATGGGCCAATGGGGATTCTTTTTTGCAAATCCCCCTCTCCTGTCTCCTTACGCCTTTCTGAAATTGCTGGGGACTAGACAGTGCGCTGGCGTGTTAGCCCTCTGGTTAGAGCGTCGTGCTAATAACGCGACGGTCGTGGGTTTGATCCCCTAATGGGCGAGTTGAACTTCATTTTTGCAAATCCCCCTCTCCTGTCTCCTAACGCCTTTCTGAACTTGCTTGTAAGATCTAGCGCTACGTAACGTAGCAGCCTGCGCTACGTACGCGCGTACGTCTTGCAAATCGCACGGTCTGGCGTACGGTGGTTTTTCTGTCGCGCTTGCGCAGTTGACTTGTCGTCTGCTAACGCGACGTACGTTTGAGAGAAGCGTAGTGCTAAATCTCCCTAATAACGCGAAGGACATCGATTCGATCATTTCATGGCCATTGTTTTCATATTTAGATTTCCTGATCTCCTTTGTTTATGAGAGTAGTGCTAATTACTCGAGGACAGGGTCAAACTGTTCCTATTTTTGAAACGTTCGATCTCCTAATCTCCTAAAAAATTGATTATTCCCTTGAGTGTGTTCATGCTAATACAGTACGTTGTTCGCGAGGGTCACACTCTGTCAAACGTGTTTATGAAGTACAGAATTTACCTTTTTTTGACATACACAACCAAAAATATTATATTCTTACCGGTTCCTTTTGTCCAAAAGGACCAAATGAAAAGAATTGACTCACCGCAAAAGGGAATTCCTTGAGGCGTCCAGGTACTGTTTTCACTGCATGTTCTTCTTATTGGTCCCAGAAGTTCAAATCCGCTTTCGCATTCATACGTAGCTATTGTTCCAGGGCCGATGACCTCTGTCGAAAACGAGACTATGGAATGCGAAGGTGCACCGGGATAGCCACATCCCAAAGCTGAAAAGAAAATGAAATATTGTATTACTTTGTGTAGGAGCCCTTGAATGCCCATTGAAGGTACCCTCCATGTGTATAGAGGTACCCCCTTTTTGGGGAGAATTTTAGTGGCGTAACTCCAAATTTGAATCTCAGAGGACGTGCACAGTAGTTCCAATTAACACTTGACATACATTGGACCCAGGACACTAGTGTGTCGGTGCTTCTCATTTATTTTGGGACGCACGGTAAATTCACTTACTCCTTCCATGTATTCGATGGGGGGGGGCGTCGGATGTGCCGGGTTAGTGTCGGATTCTTTTTTTTAGGGAGACCCTAGATCTAGAAAATGCAATGGGCCTCTCTAAAGAAGGGGTGCCAAAAGCCGAAATACCAATTTTTATAGGAGCTGCAAATTGTGTTGGACACACCAGTTCTCGTCTGATCACTGAAGTTAAGCAACACAATCCCAGTTAGTACTGACATGGGTGGCCGCGTGGGAAAACTGGGTACTGATAGATTCCAAAAATCGTCGCATTAGTGTAGTGTCTGTGCAGTCCCTGCATCAGAACTGCCCAGTGGACGGGGCTCTAATGGCCTTGTAGTTGAAGGGCTCTAAAACACAAACAACAGCAGCTTTAATAGAGCAGATGACCTTAACAATGTACTGTAGAATGAATTAACTTAAATACCAGGTCCCTTGGGAAAGACCTAGTCTTGATCTTACTTAGCCCGTAGGTAAATTCAGCATGGCACGGGTTCACAGGTTCCAGAAGTGGTGCCTTTCATCTGGTTAGAACAAACCAGATGAAAGGCACCACTGTCCTGGTGGAAAACAAAACTTCCTAAATAAATGTCATCCACGTTGACGTAACAGAACGTGTTTAATCAGATTGCCATTCGATAATGTGTTGACCGTCAGGAAAGAGGTCAGTTGAGCGCTTAAGGGTCAGTGTAGAGAGAAAAAGAATGGGAAGATAAGCAGGTGGAGGAACAGGAGTTGGAAAATGAAAAAAAAAAAATAGTTTCCTGGTTTTGAGTAATGAATACCGGAACAGAGAACGGAACCACTTTGAAATTAGGACAAGGAGGCATCTCTACTTGTTACCGTGACGTGAACAACAACATCTCTTGCATGCCTTCTTGAGATTACTTTTTTCACCTATTTCTTTTTCAAATGATAGCTCAAAATTCGTGGTAAAAATAATGTACTGTACCAAGCCTATTTGCCCTTCCACCCCTGTCTAGGATGATGGCAGAGAGGGTGGGGAAATGCGTCACCTGCACCAGGATTCCATAGCTTGGCGGTTGTCGTATAGATGTCACACGATATTCTGACCTCTACAGTTAAAAGCATCTCCTAACCCTCTTCCCGCCTATGGCAGGATCGGATACCCATGTAGTCCATCTGAATGGACACACGGGTGATCTATTAAGACGGTATTTTTCCACAGCCGGTTGCTGACCAAAGCTGCAACTGGGGCACTCCACCGAGCTCCTACACCTGGGACTTTTGCATCTACCCGTTGCCTAGTAGAGAGGGTTCTTTTGAGTTGCAAATGCCATCGTACACCACACGGGAAAATGGCTTTACTCCTCATTCGAAGGAAGACACACTCGGGGCTTCTCCCTCGCCCGAAAGAAGTCAACCCACCTCGAGCCTGGAACCACTGACGCAGTAAATCGAGCACTCTACTTCCTACGCCACCGAGACGGGTCCAGACTTCTACAGTTCTTACTGTGAAATGTTTCCCTATATTTACCTACTTGACCACACACTCAGCTTCTGTCCTAACTGGGGGTCTTCTCTTGGACTAAAAGAGCGGCGAATTGCGTTGGACGCACCCGTTCTCGTCTGATCACTTAAGTTAAGCAGTACTGACATGCTAGTACTGACATGGGTGGCCGCTTGGGAAAACTGGGCACTGCTAATACCCAAAAATCGTCGCATTAGTGTAGTGTCTGTGCAGTATCTGCATAAGAACGACACTGTGGACGGGGCTCTAATGACCTTGTAGTTGAAGGGCCCTAAAACACCAACAAAGAATCTTGGACGAAAGAGGAACCTATGCGCACTCGTTTCGTAGGCCCGAAAATAACCTTTTGTTTTTCAAAAGACATGACAGATTCCCTCCCACATATTGGAGCTTGCAGACGCCCCAGAAAGCGCTCGTAGGTTCAACGGTCCCCTTCCAGCGACTTAAGCAACAATGAAATCTGTTAAGACCTTGGTGTCGTGGTCATTTTGACTTGACCCCCTATTTTTCTTTGTCAAACAGGAAATTATGTTCCTTTCCTGGTTCCCTGCCAGGAGTATACGGACAATCAAGCTTCTTCTTCTTCTTAGAAACACAAATTAATACAGACTTGAAAGGTCACGGCCACGCCGATTACTGGGAGACGTGTGGTGGGGACGACCGACCTGATGAGGAGGCCAACAACGTCAGGAATGCAGCTTTTTTAACATTGACCGCCAATAAAGAAAAAAAAAGGTGGGTAGAAAGAAACAAGTGGCACGAAGGAACAAGAAGAAGCAACCTGTCTATCAATTTACCTATCTACTTTTCTACCTCTCTCGGTCTCTCGACACCTTCCTCCTTTGCTCAACTATCATTACCTTGATTCATTCTTACAAAGTGGTCCCCTTTAGGGCAAGTAGGGCGCCATGAGACCGTTGTCAGATTTAAACGCGGAACCCGACGAATTGCAAGATTATGCGTTAAGGCGTGGTCCGGAAATGCTACACTGAAAAAAAAGAAGAGGCAATAGAGGAGAATTGAAAGGTGCTTTGTTGTAAAATAAAATACCGTCTGGCCTTAACCCTTGTCTGTCCACTGATATGACATACTCTTAACGGTTTATTTTTTGTTTTGCAAGGACGTTCACAGGTGAGTATCTTAAATGGCATCTGCTCTCTGTTACTCGCAGTGGAGTACTTTTTTTTGTTGCTGATTACCGCGTCAATAAAGACAGAGAGAGAGGTCTTCGTGTTTTAAAATCTGAATGAAAATAACTGTTAACTACATTTCATAAAGACAGAGGTTACATTTATATGATTTAACTTCGGGCGAAGGGTCAACAGGATACCTGTCTAAAATTAAAATACGTCTACCTAAATGGAATAGCCGCTTATGTAGTCTCAGTCATAAACCTTTAGTGAATATTTTTTTTTATCTTTAAAAAAGGATTTTTATTAATTGAATTAAGAAATCCTTCCCCCTTCCCTACCTTTCTCTGTTTTGGCGGCGTTTAATTTAAAAAAAAAAAGTTTCTCGCCAGTAATTTGTGAATCGCTTGAGCAGATTAGCATGACCCCGATGTCAACGGAGATGAAAAACACCTGTCCAACTAAGGAAATTTCATTAGAGTCTGTTACATGAAATAAACACAGAACGGAATTACTACCTCTTTTTTTATGAATAATATATAATTTTTTTCAAAAGTAATTTTCCTTTTCTGACACCATTACAAAAGTAAATAAGGACTTTTAGTTTTTAAATGAAAAGTTTATAACGTGGATAAATATTGTAAAAAGAACAAGGCTTAACTCGAAGTCCATTTTGTCAATACCTGACGAATGATTAATTTGTACTGTACCTGTCTGACTGAACGATGACAATGTAAATGATGGATTTCTATCTACTGTATACGAGGTCTGGATAAAGTGAAATGAAGTAAATTTGTTTTGTTTTTGAAATTGTACGTAGATGTTGTTAAATGTTTATCAAGGATGGATTTGGAAAATGACGTTCTAATTCGATGGAAAGAACACCATGTCCTTGGATCACAGCGCCTTAGAAGAATTGGAATAGAATACACGAAAAAGAACAGCAGGCATAGAATGTCAACGCCATTTTGGTATTCTTGACTGATTAACCGGTCACCTTTAATTTTATCTCGCAATCTGAATTACTATTTCATTTATAGATGATTTATGGGGCACTATGATAGTTGATGAGGTCTCGCAATCATAGTTGTTTGTAGGACAAACTGTGTCCTTTTCTTGCTGGCACTAAATTGTGTCTCCTCTCAAGCGATACGAAGGTCACGACCTGTATGTGAATGAATTCTCTTTAATCTATAAGACTAATATGTCTACTATTCCTTAAAATAATTTTCTCTTTCATCTTCTTGGCCCTGAACTTTTCCCCTCCCTGATGTTTTTAGAACAAACAACAATAACAGAAGTAATAAGGTATGTAATTACTATCTTCCTATTACTGAATTGCTACTACAATATTTCGTTCGATACTATCACATTTTACCATCTCACACAGGTAGTGATTATGAATTCAAAGAGTGGGAAGAAGACGAGGATAACTATTATAAAATGTTAGATATTATTTATCATTCATCTTCCTTCCGTTGTTCCTTCCTCCCCAGTGTATATCAGTTAGTCATTATTTCACCCTTGTCATTCACTGTTCATTGGGTCAATTCTGGACATTAGTGAACCATATTTTTAACTCTAATGTTTTTTTTTTATTGTCTTAGATTGTACCGACGGTATACCGGTATCGATGAGCTACTGCACTCTTTCCTCAACCGCAAACGGACTCTGTTAATATGAAATCTTTTAAAAACTTACAAGGTATTGTGACAGTATAAAAAGCAACTCGTAACCCTTTCCCCACCTATGGCAGGGTCGGGTACCAAACTCGTTCCTCTGAATGGACACAAGAGTGATCTATTGGACAGTATCTGATGTATTCTGACAGTATCTGTTGCCAATTTATATATAAAGAGCACTTAGTTTCCGGTTCTAGTTATCACATTGTATTAGATGGTTAATTAATTTGACAGATGTTCCTTTTTGAAGGTTGACAAATAACCCTGGAAATTTAAATGCTCTAACATGGTTGGTTTCAAAGACAAGCGTCTCTATTTTTTATCAGATCAATATACAACTTAAATTTTTTATGCTCTATATTTACAAAAAAAAAAGAAACCTGTTAGGTGTTTATAATAACAACCAATTACCTATCTAGTTACTTTTATAACTACAAGAATAGATGATGAGTTAGTTTTGGGAAGACTTCCTTCTCATTTTTAACTACGAAAACAAAAACTATTTAAGTTGGACTTCCTTTAAAACAAAATAAAGAATATTTTTTGTCGTAGTTTTTGTAGGACCCGCTTCGATGGTGCAGTGGTTAACATGCTCGGTAACTCCGTCAGTGGTTCTAGGTTCGATACTGGACCTAGGTGGGTTGGCTTCTATCGGGCGAGAGAGAGAGAAAGATGCCCCCCACTGTGCCTTCCGTCGGATGAAAAGTAAGACCGTGGGCCCGTATGGCATGCAATGTCATTAGCACGTAAAGGAACCCTCTCTACTATGCAACAGGTAGATGAGGCAAAATTTCCAGGTGTAGGAGCTGGGTGAAGTGCTCCAAACCATGGTACACCACGCGGGACCTCGGGTTTGCTTCTCCTCCCAAGGAAGGCGCCCAAAAAAAGCCGACCCACTTCAGTCTTGTATCGTGACCCGCCTTGATGGTGCAGTGGTTAGCATGCTCGGTAACTCCGTCAGTGGTTCTAGGTTCGATACTGAACCTAGGTGGGTTGGCTTCTTTCGGGCGAGAGAGAGAGAGGCCCTTGTGTCCATTCAGATGGACAAGATGGGTACTCTGCCATAGGCGGGGAAAGGTTTAGGAGTTGCTTTTGCGTAGATTTTTAGTTGCATTTCTACAATTGAATGGTTGGACATGACACTCCAGGGTATATGATACCCCCAGGCCCCCTCCTCCCCAATAATACACATTTAGGAAACTTACCATAACTTGGAAATGCACAGAGAAAAATAAATATCCTGGTTAATGACGTAATATAATTACGATAGCCACAAAGTTGAATTTTATGATGATGATGATGATGATAATTGGCGCGATTCGGCATCTTTTTGTCATCGATACCGAGCATTTTTAATCTTCTTTCTGAATGTTATGAATGAGAGTGTTTTGTTGCATGGATTTAAAGGTTAGATTGTGGTGAATATCCAAATGAAACTTGGTACTCTGGAAGATTTGGAGGGTTAAGTATAGTTTGTAAGTTGTACACCTGTGATGATACCCTTTGAATCACTTAATAGACGAATTTTACCGTTAATAGTAATAATAATACATGTTTGTAATTAATAAGTTACACGCACGAATGTTGCGGTTATTTATAAAGAGGCACACCAAACATTTAAAGTTGAGATTCGCGCAACTCTCTTATCAAGTAGACAACACTTTTGTAGACTGCGATGCTGACCTTTTGCGCCAACACTTTTAGTCACCTTTTTTGAATGCATCCATCCAACTCTTGAAACTTTGTCTCTTCCCCTCTTCCTTTTTGCTACTTGCCATCATTTTCAAACCGTGTCAAACGATGACGTCACTACCCCTCTTAACCAATCAGAAAGTTTAGCTCAGAATGTTTTTTCTCCCTTGTCTCTGCCGCGACCTGCATCCTGCGCGTGCAACCGGATAGAACGTTTACTTGGTTACCATTCCATTTTGCTAAAATGGCTGCCGCATGCTGATCTTGAACTTCGTAGTTTTTGTTAAATTGCTTCTTGTGAATAGTTTTTTACATACCCGCGCAGTTCGCCACATAATTTCAACGATTTGCTTCATTAAAAAATCTAAATGTAGTAAGTATTTATCCCAGTTATTTCACACAAAAGGAATTATTTCATCTTCCTCTTGTTAGTCATCCTCGGCACGCTCGGCAACTGCGCCAGTAGTTCTAGGTTCGATACTGGACCGTGGTGAGTCGGCTTCTTTCGGGCGAGAGAGAAGCCGCGAGTGTGCCTTCTTTCGGATGAGAAGTAAAACCGAGGTCCCGCTTGGTGTACGATGTCATTTGAACGTCAAAGAACCCTCTCAACTATGCAACGCGCTGATGAGGCAAAATTTCCAGGTTTAGGAGCTCGCCTCCACCCTCCCTCCATCCTGGCGGCTGGTGGAGGTGGAGTGCCCCAGTGCAACGGGTAGATGAGGCAAAATTTCCAGGTGTAGGAGCTGTCTCTCCCATGGCCTCCGTGGAATTCCCCGACGAACAGTAAACCGACGATAAATAAGCTTAGGGGTTACAGCTTTGGTCAGCAAACCGGCTGCCGAAAATAAAACTGTCCAATATATCGCCCTTGTGTCCATTCAGAGGGACAAGATGGGTACCCGACCCTGCCATAGGCGGGAAAAGGGTTAGAAGTTGCTTTTGTATCGCCCACTTCGAATTGGTCGGCCTTTAAAGGTCACTGTATTTAGTCATCAGCAGCCTTTGTGGAGTTCATTGCCCTTTAGATATTTCTATTGGAGCAATTTGTAGGCCACAACTATTTTGTTATAAATTCCATTAAATCGTCAGACTTAAGATTTTTAGTCACGCTAGTGGCTGTCAGTTTTATCCAAGTTTTGAAAGGTAATTTATTTTTTAAAGATGAGGGAAGCGGGGGGATTGCCTAAATGTTGATTAGGATAACAACATCGCATGCAGTACTTTCCTGACTACTATTTAGTGAAATATCCATTTTTCTTGCAGATAAATATTAATGCAAGACCCGCCTCGATGGCGTAGTGGGTAGCACGCTCGGTAACTGCGTCAGCAATTCTAGATTGGATACCGGACCGAGCGGGGGCGGATCGAGAGGGGGTTAACATTTGAAGTTAATTTACCGGGGCAGGGCAAGGCGTGTTCCTAACCTGGATATTTTGCTCATCTTCACGTGTCATCATCATCATATGCTTATCCCGCCCGTGGCAGGGTCGGGTCTGATGGGGTTCTAGCCCTCCACTCCCATCTGTCCCCGTCCACCCCACCCACTGTCATATCCTACGGATAACCTGCTCCCACGTCTGCCTCGGTCTCCCCCTTCCCCGGGTGCTTCCGACCACCTGCATTCGTGAAATGAACCTGAGGAGCTCCTTTTCCCCTCTTCTCATTACGTGTCCATTCTTCCAGTGTCCAGTTCTTCTCATTACGTGTCCATTTTTTCGACGATGTCCACGATCTTCACGTGTACAGAAACAAAATCAGGAAAGTTTCCTTTGGTCCCATTCCTTCCTTCAAACCCTCTACCTTCCTCTTTGTCCCAATGATAACGCCCAAGGCAAATTTTTGTTTTTTGATATCTACACACCTGTTGTAATCAGCATGACACCTTACCGTTTATGATCGTAGGATTTAAATTTTTCTTGTCTTCCTCATGGTCTCCTCTCCTGTTTTTTTCGAAGGTAGTTATTGGCACCGGCCTCGGTGGCGCAGTGGGTAACACGCTCGGTAACTGCGTTAGTAGTTCTAGGTTCGATACTGGATCGACCTGGGTTGGCTTATTTCGGGCGATCGAGAGAGAGGTCCCGATTGCGCCTTCCTTCGGATGAGAAGTAAAACTGAGGTCCCGTGTGGTGTACGATGGCATTTGCACGTCAAAGAACCCTCTGTACTATGCAACGGGTAGATGGGGCGGCATTCCCAGGGGTAGGATCTGCCCCCCCTCCGCTCCTCCTTGCGTGTGGTGGAGGTGGATGTCCCAGCCAACAGTAGACTGACGATGAATAAGCATAGGGGTTGCAGCTTTGGTCGACAACCGGCTGCGGAAAGACACTGTCCAATAGATCGCCTTTGTGCCCATTCAGAAGGACAAGATGGGTACTTGATCCTACCCGACCCTGCCATTGGCGGGGAAAGGGTTAGGAGCTGCTTTTGCAAAGATAGTTATTAGGAAGGTTATCGTCATCTTTGAAGCCGCTCAAAATGGTTGTCGTGGTGACAACTTAACCCTTTTGTATCCTTACCCCCCCTCCTCTTCCCCTCGGATTCCTTGCTATTTAGTGCAGCACGGGGGGGGGGGGGGGGAATAAGACAGGTATGCAAATTCGTGAACTGAAAATTAGGCATTGTCCTCTTCTGTTTATCTCCTTCTGCAGGATTTAGAGGAAGTAATAATAAATAATCGTCGAAATGCGAATTAACAAATTCATTTGATGTACAGTGGAGTAGACCACCTTCCTGTCCCTCTTCTCCCCCTCCCCGAACTGTGTCCATCTCTAGTGGTGCGGATGTTTTTTTATGTGCTTGACCATTACTCATTACTGCTATAATGAGACTAGGTCAGGCATCAGGGTGAGTTTTGAATCAATGGTCGACAACTAATGACACTTATTTATATTACGCAATAAATATCGTCTAGACCTAATTGAGGATTTTTTTATTATTATTATTAAATTTTAAATTTTATTTAAATTTCAAGAAAAAAAAGTGTAATGACGATGTCACGGTTGTGGTGCCCACTCATCCTAATAAACTGTTTTAATCAACATAAAGAAATATTCGAGCAAATGACTTCATGGTCATTGTAGCAACGGTGATGTTGGTGACTTTTTAAATTTAAAAAAAAAATATACAGAGTGTGATGTCCTTTTTAAATTCTAATAATAATTATTAAAATTTACACAGAAATTTAAAATTTTGAAGGGATCGTTGACCAGCTTAATTTAATAATTTTTAGTTCAGGGAGAGATTTTCAGTAGTAATAATGGTATTCAAAATAAGTGTTCAAAGTTGTTTAGCCGAAATTTTATTCCTGCGCATCCAGCCTCGGTGGAGCAGAGATAACACGCTCCGTAATTCCGCCAGGGGTTCTAGGTTCGATACTGGACTGACGTGGGTTGGCTTTTTTCGGGCGATCGAGAGAGTCCCCGAGTGCGCCTTCTTTCCGATAAGAAGTAAGCCGAGGTCCCGTTTGGTGTACGATGGCATTTCCAAATCAAAGAACCCTCTCTAGTGTGCAACGGGCAAATGAGGCAAAGTTCTAGGTGTAGGAGCTCGCCCCCCCCCCCCACCCGTCCTGGCGTCTGGTGGAAGTGGAGTGCCGTAACCAACAGTAGACTGATGATAGGTAAGCATAGGAGTTGTAGCTTTGGTCGGCACCTGGCTGAGGAAAAACACTGTCCAATAGATCGCCGTTGTGTCCATCCAGAGGGATTGTTGTTATTGTTTGTTTATTTGTTGGTGGTTTAGGGCCCTTCAACTACAAAGGTCATTAGAGCCCTGTCCACAGCATAGTTCTTATGCAGAGACTGCACAGACACTACGCTAATGCAACGATTTTTGGGTATTAGCTGTACCCAGTTTTCCCAAGCGGCCACCCATGTCTGTACTAGCTGGGGTTGCGCTGCTTAACTTCAGTGATCAGACGAGAACTGGTGTGTCCAACGCAATTCGTCGCTCGATCCAGAGGGACAGGATGGGTACTCGACCCTGCCATAGGCGGGAGTTGCTTTGTTGATATAAATTAAATCACTATCACTTTGGTAATTAGTGTTGTCCGGCGAACTAATTAGAATTTTTTCACTGAATTCATTGGGTGGACATTGCTCGACCATTGGCTTATTTAAATGTACATTCTTTCCCAACTATTGACACTGATATTTAGTAAATAACCGATTAGTTTATTGAATTATTTATTTAAACGCAGATCACAATACAATATAATGTCCTCCGAGAAGAAAAGAAGGTCCCGCAGGCCCGACCCTGACACAGGCGGGATAAGGGTATCATGATGACGAATAAGACGGTCACTGGTTCGTATCTTGGTCTCTCTTTTTCAAGTACGAAACCGTGGTCATTTATACGTTTAGGTGTGTGATGGTTCCGGCAACAAAGCAACTCCTAACCCTTTTCCCGCCTATGGCAGAGTCGGGTACCCATCTTGTCCCTCTGAATGGATACAAGGGTGATGTATTGGACAGTGTTTTTCCGCAGCTGATTGCCGACCAAAGCTGCACCCCCTACGCTTATTTATCGTCGGTTTGCTGGTCGTTTTGAGGGAAGGGAATTCCACTGACGTCAGGTGGTAAGCTCCTACACCTGGAAATTTGGCCTCATTTGCCCGTTGCACAGTAGAGAGGGTTCTTTGACGTGCAAATGCCATCTTACACCACACGGGACCTCGGTTTTACTTCTCATCCGATTGAAGGCGCGCTCGGAACAACTCTCTCGCCCGAAAGAAGTCAACCCACCTTGGTCCAGTATCGAACCTTGAACTACTGACGCACTTATCGAACACGCTACCAACTGCGAGGCTACCGAGGCGGGTCCCAAACCTGCCTGGGGGCAGAGTAAATCTGTCATAATCGGACATAAATCTGTCTGGAGGGCTCTCGGTGGACCGTGCACCGGACTTGTGAGTCCATGGTTGTAGTTTAAATCCCGGCCCAAGGCGGACGATGTCATAACCCAACGAGGGAAGCCACCCCCCTCCCGAGTGCATTTCTGGCTCTTTTTTTTGTTTCCATGGTGTTTTAGGGCACTTCAACTGCAAGGTCATTAGAGCCCGCCGTCCACTGCTTAGTTCTAATGCAGAGTCTGCACAATGCCCAATGTTCCCAAGCGGTCACCCAAGCTAGTACCAGCGAGAGGGGGGGGGGGGTCCCTTACCTTCAGTGATCAGAGGAGAACTGGGGTGTCCAGCGTAATACAGCCTCTCTTTCAGCATCCAATCTGGATTTGGTTTGTTGGTGTTTCAGGGCTTTACAACTACAAGTTCATTAGAGCCCTCCGTCCACTGCGTAGTTATAATGCAGGAACTGCACAGACACTACACTTTATTATGTATTAGAGGTACCCAGTTTTCCCAAGCGGCCACCCTTGTTAGTACTAGCTGTGGTTGCGTTGCTTAACATCAATGATTCAGACGAGAACTGTTGTATCCAATGCACAAAGCCGCTGTCACAGGCTATGTAAGAATACTTCCACGTTCCCGGTATCTGACATCCTTCCACCCTGCCACAAGGCGGGAAATGGGTTACGAATGAATTCACCGGTAACCTACTGTTTATCACTTAGGCCAATGTCCCACCAGAACTATGCTACCTCAAAGCGACCAGCGGATGTTAGCATAACGCATGCGTAGTAGTCACGTTTAGGTCACAACGACCTTTACAATTCATAATTAGTAATTATCAGTCGCTATAAATATTTAATTTTAAAATTCGTCATTATATAAATATGATGTTTAAAAAATTGCCTGGTTTTATTTTTATTGTTGGCAATTTCATAAACCCCCCTCCCCCCCCCTTCCCCCTTGTTTCATTAATAGAGGAGGTAGAAATTAAAAAGAAAATAAATTTATGGTTGAAAATTAAAGTGTATATAGTCTAATGATGATAATGATGATTTTAAAAAATTTGATTGGAAATGTTTTATTTATTATTATCATTTTTAAATCTTTGTTTTTTCTTTAAAGGAAAAGAAGGTGTGCATTTCAGGTAAGATAAAAAAATGATAATTTATGACTGTACAATTTTTAAATAGTTACCTGTGAAAGATAAATTTATTAATTCTCGTCATCACTTTTTACTAAAGACAAAAAGAATCTAATATTTTAACGTGGCGAAATATTTGATATTTAAATTTTTAGTTCTTCAGAACACACACCCCCCCTCCCAAAATATTACCTCCTCATTACCACTTCGCATGATTACAATTTTATTTTATTTTATTTTTTTAAAGTATATTAAGTAATTCAAGTTAAATTATGAAGGTAATTATAATATTAGCAATTTGGGAATGATTTCGGGAAATAAGTTATCATCATACCCTTATCCCGCCTGAGGCAGGGTCGGCTCTGTAGGTTCTGGTCCTGCACTCTCGCCTTTCTCCCCATTGGTTTCGTTTGTGTTTTAGAGCCCCCCCCCCCTCCCCTGCTTAGTTCTAATGCAGAGACTGAACAGACACTACACTAATGCGAAGATTTTTTTGGGTATTAGCGGTACCCAGTGTTCCCAAGTGGCCACCCATGTCACTGCTAGCTGGGATTGCGTTGTTTAATTTCAACGATGAAGTGGTTCCAAGTCCGGTACTGCATCGAGATGGGTTGGCTTCATCGCACCTTCCGTCGGATGAGAAATAAAGTCGCGAGCCTGGTGGCTTTGTTGTTGTTGTTGTTTGTTGGTGTTTTAGGGCCCTTCAACTACAAGGTCATTAGAGTCCCGTCCACTGTGTAGTTCTGATGCACTACACCAGTGGTCTCCAAACTTTGTCGACTCACCGAATCCTTAGAACTATAAGATGTTTTAGGGGAACCCCATCCCACCTTTAAAAAACTATATCTTGCCGCTGCTAACGAATTTTCATTTTGAATCGCGGAACCCCCAGGGATGTATTGCGGAACCCGCTGCACTACACTAATGCGACGATTTCTGGATACTAGCCGTACCCAGTTTTCCTAAGCGGCCACCCACGTCAGTACTAGCTGGGGTTTGCGCTGCTTAACTTCAGTTATCAGACGACAACTGGTGTGTCCAACGCAATTCGCCGCTCCCCGAGCCTGGTGGTCCCGTGTAGGGTACGATGTCACGACTGCTAGAAAATGAGCTCTCTCTCTCTCTCTTTCCTATGCAACGAGTAGCAAAAAGCAACTCCTAACCTTTTTATCGCCTGTGGCACGGTCGGATACCCATCTTGTCACTTTGAATGGACACAAGGGTGGTTTATTGGGTACTGTTTTTCTACAGCCGGTTGCCGACCAAAGCTGCAACCCATATGCTTATTTATCGTCGATCTGCTATTCATTGTTTTTTTTGGGGGGGGGGATGGGAATTCCACCGACGCCAGGGGGCGAGCTCCTACACCTGGAAATTTTGCCTCATCTACCCGTTGCGCAGTAGAGAGGGTTCTTTTACGTGCAAGTGCCATCGTACACCCACACGGGACCTCGGTTTTACTTCTCATCCGAAAGAAGGCACACTCGTGGCTTCTCTCTCGCCCGAAAGAAGCCGACCCATCATGGTCCAGTATCGAACCTAGAACTACTGGCGTAGTTGCCGAGTGAGCTAACCACTACGCCACCACGGCGGGTACTCAGGTGGTAGATCAGGCGAAATTCCCCAAGTGTGGGAACTTGCCCTCTGGCATTCGTGGAGTGCCCCGACGAACAGTAGGCCGAAGATAAACAAGCATAGGGGCAGTGGCGGATCCACGGGGGGGGGGTGATCGGGGTGATCACCCCCCCCCCTGAGCCAGCCTCTGGATCCGCCCTTGCATAGGGGTTGCAGCTTTGGTAGGCAACAAGCTGTGGACAAATACTGTGCAATAGATAGCCCATCTGTCCATTCACAGGGACAAGATGGGTAGGGAGGGGCGAGATGCGTTGGACAAACCAATTCTCGTCTGATCACTGAAGTTAAGCAGCGCAACCCCAGCTAGTACTGACATGGTTGGCCGCTTGGGAAAACTGGGTACCGCTAGTATCCAAAAATGGTCGCATTAATGTAGTGTCTATGCAGTCCCTGCACCAGAACTACACAATGGACGGGGCTCTAATGACCTTGTAGTTGAAGGGCCCTAAAACACCAACAACAACAGCAAAACAACCAAGATGGGTACCCGACCCTGCCATTGGCGGGAAAAGGGGTTAGGAGTTCCTTTTGCTTTTTCTTGAGAGGGAGTGAACTCGCCCATTATCCAAAAAAAAAGAAAATTACCTGGTTGACAACGACCTGAATTAGGTTTCGAGGAGTAAATGAACAAGCATACCTGCCCTATAAAGAAGTTGAAAACAAGTTAAATTACATATTTCACATTAATAATAAGAACAATAAGAAAAAAAAAGAGGGAGGGCGAGAGAGGGAGAGAGAGAGGGGGGCGATGAATTCGGAATACAGGTGTGTTTATACTGTAATAAGTTTTTGGTTTAAACAGGGTGTAGCTATTATTTATACTGGCTTTTGAGATCCTTTAAAATGAAGGGTTTAACTCAAGAACTGCCTATGGGACAGGTACGCAATTGCAAACCGTTTAGCGCTAGTAACTGGTGGGTAGGTAGGTAGTAAATGGGTGAGTGAATAATTCGTGAATATTTGTGCCCGATTCCAATTCTGGATGTCACCACCTAGCATCCGTTTTTAGGTCATTAAGTGTTGCTGGTGCTGTTAATTGGTTCCTTTCAATATTGCACTGACGAACTAAAGATAAAATTATCGTTGGGTCGATAGGTCAACTAAAAGAAAAGAAATGAGTGGTCCACCAACGACTGACTGTCCATGTTAGCAGGACATGTCCTGAATAGTTCACATTATTATGCGAAATTAAGGTGGATCCTTGATCGGTCCGATTTCGACTGCATTTTAAAATAGTACTATAATTAGCATACTGTGATAGTTTAAAGAGAGAAAAAAAAAAGTTCACGAATTTTTTAAACTTGAAAAACGTCTCTTCTCAGAAGTTTAATTGCCGAAAAACGTAGAAAAGAGACAGGGGTAGGATAAACAGGATATTACGTGATAAACTTTTGTCCTGATGGAAGAACACCTGGTCGCTAGGTACTTCCAATCAGACCTTGTTCATATCCTCTTTGCAAAAGCCAAACAATAATTGCTAACCCTCTCTCCCTCCGTCTAGGGTAGGATCGGGCATGCACCCATTTTTTGTCCCATTGGGCGGATCTGTTGGACGGGTTTTTTTTGCGCAGCCGGGCTGTTGCCGACCTAATGCTGCAGCCCCTATGTCGGCCTATTTTTCGTTATTGGGACACTTTTCCTCCACCAATCCCGAGGGTGGGGGCGAGCTCCTACACCCAGAAATTTTGCCGATCTACCCCCCCCCCTGGCTGTAGAAAGGGCTGTTTGACGTAAAAGGGACATGGGACCAAGGGGACAATGGGAACTTGCTATCCGACGGAAGGCGCACCTTATAAGGGACTCTCCCCCTCTTTCCTTTCTCTCTCTCTCTGCGCTGAAGAACCCAACTCATCTTGATCCAGTATCGAAACTAGCGGTCGCATTGCGTTGGACACACCGGTTCTCGTCTGATCACCGAAATTAAGCAATACAAGCCCAAATAGTACTAGGATCGGTGGTCGCTTGGGTCCTGCTGATACCCATTCGTCGCAACAGTGTATAGACTATACAGATTCTACATTAGTATCCATTCTGGGCCCTAATGACCAATGTACAGTGGCGTCCCTAAGGTTGGCGTCACCCGGTGCGGCGACGCCATGGTGTCACCCCCCCTCTCTCCCGAAAAAAGCCACTTCTTCTGCTTTGGTGTCACCCCATTTGTCATGGTGCGAGTGGTGTCACCCGGTGCAGCCCGCATCCACCTAGTGACGCCACTGCCAATGTAGTTGTGAGCCCTGAAACAACAACTATCAAATGGAACCACTGACGCAGGAGTCAAGGATGCTAGGACCCTCCTCCGCCTAGCCACTTTGTTCTTCTCCTTGTAAGTTATATTTTAAGAAACTTACACCTGCCTCGGTGATGCAGGTTGCTGCGCCAGTGGTTCCAGATTCGATACCGTATAGAGGTGGGTTGGCTTCTTTCGGGCGAGAGAGAAGCCCCGAGAACGCCTTCCTTCGGGTGAGAAGTAAACCCGAAGTCCCGTGTGGAGTACAGTGGCATTTGTACGTCAAAGAACCCTCTCTACTAAGCAACAGGTAGATGAGGCAAAATTCCCAGGTGTAGGAGTTCGGCGGCCCCCCACCCCCGCTGGCCTCGGTACACTTCCCAAACGAACAGTAGTCCGTTTGATAAATAAGCATCGGGGGTTGAAGCTTTGGTCGGTAGCCGGCTGCGGAAAAACACCGTTGAACAGAGGACCCTTGTGTCCGTTCAGAAGGACGAGATGAGGACCCGACCCTGTCATAGGTGGGAAAAGGGGTAGAAGCTGTTCTTGCATTAGAAGATTCGACCGACGACGGTGGTTATTATGACTGTGGCTCGCCGCGGTGGCGTAGTGGTTAGCACGCTCGGCAACTGCGTCAGTAGTTCTAGGTTCGATACTGGCCCGAGGTGGATGGGCTTCTTTCGGGTGAGAAAGAGGCCGCGAGTGTGCCTTTTTTTCGGATGAGAAGTAAAAGCCGAAGTCCCGTGTGGGTGCACGTAAAAGAACCTTCTCTACTATGCAACGGGTAGATGAGGGATAATTTCCAGGTGTAGGATCTCGCCCCCTGGCGTCGGTAGCATTCTCCAACGAACACTAGACCGACGATAAATAAGAGTAGGGGTGCAGCTTTGGCCGGCAAACGGCTGCAGAAAAAACTATGACCAATATATCGCCCTATGTCCATTCAGAGGGACAAGATTGGTACCCGACCCTGCCATAGGCGGGAAATGGGTTAGGAGTTGCTTGCTTGTTGATCACACTATTACGTTTCATTGTTCAGATTTGTGAAGTTTAATAAAAAAAAAAAAGACACTGGAGAGTTGGAACTCGTAACCTCGACCTTGTCATAGGCGGGAAACAATTGAAATGTTTGGAATGTCCGTAACCTTACTTATAGTTACCTGACCACTTGGAAGCTTTATCAGAAATGGTAACTAACTGACAACCAAATTCCGGTCATATACAATATTTCGTTTTTAATCATTGTAGGACATTCTTGGTCAACAGGATAATCTGTCAAATGACCCCCCCCCGTCTTCCAGACATTTTTTTCCCTCAATGTTATCATTTTGGGTGCTGCTTAGGCCGGTTTTTTATATAATCGATTGCATACTGTTCTGGTTAGTGCAGAGTAGGCTAGGTTCTCTTCTTGCCTGTTAAGTTTGAAATTACAAAGTCAAATGCTCTTGTTTCGTTACTGCATATATTTAAATGGAATTTAAATGTCTAATTAAATGGAAGCAGTGAAAATAATCTATCGAAATGACCTGTCCTCAGTGGCGACCCTCGCCATCAACGTACCTCTCTTTCTCTCTCTCCTTGTCTCTCTCTGACTATGTATCGAAGCTTCTTCACCTCATTCTTCGTTACCTCCACCTTGTTTCTAGCTCCTTTTCTTCTTCTTCCTCCTCCTCCTTTAAAATGTTTTCTTGTGGAAAAACAGACGAGAAAGGTCACACCAAACTAGTTTCTTAGCCTATATTCCAAGAGCAATTTTTGAAGACCTGGATCCCTCTCAACTTATTTTCCGGGTCGAAATGCATTGTCACTCATTCTTACAAATGTAGAACCCCCCCCCCCCTAGTATGCTATATTCCTTGAATGCAAATCGTCTTCAAGTTTTCACATATTTCCTCCGTGTGTTTTGTCATTGTTTTGAATGTCAAATATAAACTTAATTGTCATTTTAGTTTATGGTCAACGTGTATGTGTCCTATGTTGACCGTTTGAGTAATATATTAGTACATAGTTGGTAGTAGGCCTACTGTACGTTGTTGACTATGAATAATGACATTTTATAATTCAAATCACACACACCCATCGAGGAAATCTAGTCTAAACATACGTACAAACATATTATCCAAATATATTATAAACGATTGACTTTCTTCTCCCAACAATATGAACTAATAACCACGAATAAAAATCAAATTTCTAAATTGGAAAAATATTCCAAACATGGGCGTTGGCGGCTTTAGAACGACTTTCATTCGTTCCTTCCGTTGAAACGTTACGGAATTGCTAAGGTGTCTTCTTCGTACTGCTGTTCAATTCAACGTCATGCACTAATTGTGAAACAAGCCAGGAGAGTAATTTAACCAAATGTTCAGTAGTTATTGTCAAATTATTGTCCCACTACATTCAAAAAGCAACTCCTAACCCTTTTCCAGGTATAGGAGCTTGCCCCCCTCCCTGGCGTCGGTGAAATTCCCCACCGAACAGTAGACGGACGATAAATAAGCATAGGGGTTTCAACTTTGGTCGGCAGTTGGCTGTGGAAAAACACTGTTCAGTATTCTCGCCTTTTTGTCCCTTCAGAGGGACAAGACGGGAACTCGACCCTGCCATAGGCGGGAAAAGCGTTGAGTTGCTACCCACAGTGAGTAGCGTGCTCGGTAACTGCGTCAGTGGTTCTAGGTTTGATACTAGACCGATGTTAGTTTGCTTTTATCGGGTGAGAGAGACAGAGTGAGAGCAGGGTCGGCGCTATATTTTGCGAGGCCCTGTGCAAAATAATGATGAGGGGGGGGGGGGGCTTCTCTTATATGAAAGGTACTTAGAAAAGTTGTACCTCAGAGAGGGTCCCGCGCAATCTCTGAATGCGTGGGGCCCTGTACCGTAGCACAGTTCCCACACCCATCCAGCCGGCCGTGAGTGAGAGACTCTGAGTGCGCCTTCCTTCGGATCCCCTCTACTATGCAACGGGTAAATGAGGCAAAATGTCCAATTGTAGGAGCTCTCCCCACCCCCTTCTGGCGTCTGGTGGAGGTGGAGTGTCCCAACCAACAGTAGACCGACGATAAATAAGCATAGGGGTTGCAACTTTGGTTGTGAACCGGCTGCGGAAAAGCACTGTCCAATATATCACTCGTGTGTCCATTCAAAGATTCAAGGTGGGTACCCGACCCTGCCATAGGCGGAAAAATGGTTAGGAGGTGCTTCGCTACCCGTTGCACAGTAGAGAGGGTTCTTTACCATCGTACACAAGTCGGGACCTCGGTTTACTTGTCATTTGAAGGAAGGCTCATCCGGGCCTCTGCCTCTCTCTCTCTCTCTTTGGGAGCGGCTTATTGTGTTGGACACACCAGTTCTGATCCGATCACTGAAGTGAATCAACGCAACCCTAGTTAGTACTGACATAGGTGGCTGCTTGGGAAAACTGGGTAGACTGCTAATACCCAAAATCATCGCATTAATGTTGTGTTTGTGCAGTCTCTGCATTCGAACTACGCAGTGGACAGGGCTCTGATGACGTTGTAGTTGAAGGGCCCTAAAACACCAACAAACCCATCTCCTTCGCCATCTCTGCCGCTCGAAAGAAGCCAACCCACCACGATCCAGTATCGAGCCTGGAACCGCTGCCGCAGTAAATCGAGCTGTCCACCTCCTGCGTCACCGATGCGTATTCTGAGCTCTATAGGTCTTACAATTTATGCCTGGTTCCGTATACCCACGCGCTAACGCTATTATCAGGCCCGGCTCGTGAGTTTCAGGCGCCCTAGGCAAGTGGGTCCATCGCCGCCCCCCCATTAAATTTAATACAGTTCTAAATTGTCCGAGCGTCCCTCGCACCCTTGGCATTTGTGCCAATGCATTGCTAATGCTCTGCAACAAGGCGCTTCGAGAAAGCCAACATTTAGAAAAGGCCCCACCAATCAGAAGTTTGGGAACCCCTGGACTATAAACATTTAAAATCACCGATAGACTGCATGATAAGGAAGTACCTCTGTAATTTGACCGCCCCTATGAAATCTGCCGCCCTAGCAGGCCGCTTAGGTTTGCCTGCCCCATGAGCCGCCTGTGGCTATTACCGTTGAATCAGACGACACAGCACAAAAAATGGTGACGTCACACTGCTACTTGGAACGCCGCAGAGCAGCTATGCGTGACGTTTTATTCCAAATCCTAGATACGAAGAGCACAACCACGTACGTTGTACCCTGAGGTTGAATTACGTAGCTGCTTAGTGCGTTATCATCCTCAGTTCGTGTAGATGGTCATCGCTTACACCTAATCGAGATATCGTGAATGAAGACTACTACTTATTTTTACTCGTAACCCCTTCCTTTGGTGATATAATGGAATTATGTGAAAAGTCACCCCACGTAGACGTAATATGTGAACCGTCGTGCAATATCGTGAATGCCGAACAACGTACCATAAAGGAAGATTCACACTATACCGAATTTCCACCTCACGTTATGCCGTCACCTAAAGTAGAAATATTGTATTGTTCTACCGTTTATATGAATTGTATTCATACTATCAATCATTTCTTTTCCTTGACGGTACATTTCATATGCATAATATGAATAAAAGATAAAATAATATGTTCCATTAACGTACCGTATAGTGTGAATTGACCTTTATGCTCTTTCCAAGTGACGACAGAAGTTCAGTCGGTCTTCTATGAAGCGCTTGATTTCTAAGGTAATTTTGAGGTAAATTCATCAGCCTATAAATGTCTGGTAAAAATAGTCATGAAGACTGTCAGATGGCACATGTCATGGCACATCTAGGTGACTTAATTAAGTAGGGTTTATACATAGTGGCGGTGACAATAATTTCTACTAATGGCAGACTGAACTGTCATGGCGGGTGAATGGCGTTCGAACTTTCGTGAGCTAAGGAAATTACTTGGCTAGTGTTTCCTCTCCTAGGATATAAAGTTTACTTTATCATAATCTCGTGTCCCATAACAACGATATTGCGGATGACTTTTTTTGTTGGTGTTTTAGGTTGGTGTTTTAACTACAAGGTTATTAGAGCCCATTCCACTGCCAAGTTCTAATGCCGCGACTGCACAAACGCTACGCTGACGCGACGAGTTTTGGGTATTAGCGGTACCCAGTGTTTCCAAGCGGTCCCTCATGCGAATATTAGCTGGGGTTGCGTTGCTTAACTTCAGTAATCAGACGAGAACTGTAGTGTGTCTAACGTCATACAGCCGTTAAAGAAACGTGTGGTACATTGCAGTGGGGACGACGATTCTTTTCCCTAAAAGTTATGGCCTTCAGGACTAACCTATATGTACTCCTTCACAACACAGTCTTCCTTACGAATTATTAATTTATGTTTTATTCTTTATGAATGTTCATAGATCCGCCTCGGTTGTGCAGTAGGTAGCGTGCTCTGTAACTGCGTCTGTGGTTCTAGTTTGGTACAGGACCTATATGGGTTGGCTTTTTTTTTCAGGAGAGCGAGAGAGAGGGTGGCATCGAGTGGGCCTTCTTAGACCGTGTGGTGTACGATAGCATTTTGCAAATAAAAGAACCCTCTCTACTATGCAACGAGTAGATGAAGCAAAATTCCCAGGTATAAGAGTTGGCGGCCGGCTGCGAAAAAATGCGGTCCGATATATCATCCGTGTGTCCATTCAGATGGACAAGATGGGTAGGCGGGAAAGGGTAAGGAGTTGCTTATCTATGTGATGAGGGTGATGTCTTACAGGTCACATTGTTTGTCGTTTTGGAAACGAGGACCCTTATTTTGAGGATATTGTTATGTAAACGCAGTAAGAGAAAAATCATTCGTCGGACGTGGTTTGAGTATAGAATCTTTCTTTCAGCCTGACGCGAACCCGAGACGCAATCTTTAACTAACGGTCAGTCTTTATTCAATAGGTGGCACCACTATAAATGGTTCCAATTGACCGAAAATGGTGGAAGCATTAATGGAATGTCTAACAAGTCAATAACCAAAGGTAAAATTGCCCGAGTTGAAGTGAAATTATACCTCTAACGAGCGAAGTTAATTGGGACAAATGATATGGACTCCTCTAGAAGGTAAGACTCGTAAACATCATCATCAACATACCCTTATCCCGCCTGTGGCAGGGTCGGTTCTGCGGGTTCTACCCCTCCACTCCTGTCTATCTACCACCAGGTTCCCGTCAACCCCACCCACTACCATATCCTTGCGGATAACCTGCTCCCTCGTCTCCTTCGGTCTCCCCCTCGTAAACATGGCATGTTAATTTTGGAATTATGGAGGTCACGGTATTTTCTCAGGATCAATAGAGTTGATACTAACATAAGGGTTATTTTTGGTTCACTTCTTTCGCACTAAAGGTGGTAGATATTTTGGTCACGCATGCATTCCACCATTTATGAAAAAAAAATTCATTTAATGCGACCCAGAAAGTAAGCCTATATGTGGCTGACAGGGGTTCCAGTTCGTGGCGTTTGACTTACACTTCGTCATTGTAGGTCCCGCAGAAGTAAAATTTTCAATTTGTCTTAACATGCACTTATAGATATCTAACATGTTGTAACACCTTGGTGAAATGGAGAGACACCCCCGCTCCTAAAATACCTAAGTTGTTATCTTAATCTTCATTTAATTTATTTCTGACACGGTGGTTAGTGCACTCGGTAACTGTGGTCAGTAATTCTAGGTTCGATACTGGACCGAGGTGGGTTGGCTTCTTCGGGCTTTCGGGCGAGAGAGGGAGAGAGAGAGTCGCCCCGAGTGCGCCTTCTTTCGGATGAGAAGGAAAACCGAGGTACTGTGTGGTGTACGATGGCATTTGCACGTCAAAGAACCCTCTCTACTAAACAACGGGTAGATGGGGCAGTAATCCCAGGTGTAGGATCTCGTCTCCCGCCCCTCTTAGCGTCTGGTGGAGGTGGAGTGCCCCAACGAACAGTAGATCGGCGATGAATGAGCTTAGGGATTGCAGCTTTGGTCGGCAACCGGCTGTGGGAAACTGTCCAATACCGTATTTATTCGAATTAACAGCTCCCTCCAATAACCGGCGCACCTTTAAGGTGAAAAATAATAAACGGCGCACAGTTTATTAAAGGTACTGAATTCTTCATCATAATCATACCCTTATCCCGCCTGTGCCAGGGTCGGGTGTGTGGGTCCACTGAACATGCTCTGACTGGGGCACCCCAGCCAGCCGTCTGGAATCCACAGGAATATTGGCTGGATTGTCTATGGGGTGCCTTATTAAAGATAATTAAATATAAAGAGCAACTCCTAACCCTTGTCCCGCCTGTGGCAGGGTCGAGTACCCATCTTGTCCCCCTGAATGGACATATGGCGATATATTGGTCATAGTTTTTTCTGCAGCCGGTTGCCGGCCAAAGCTGCACCCCTACGCTTATTTATCGTCGGTCTAGTGTTCGTTGAGGAATGCTACCGACGCCAGGGGGGCGAGCTCCTACACCTGTTTCCCACAGCCGATTGCCGATCCCTAAGCTTATTTATCGCCGATCTACTGTTGGATGGGGCACTCCACCAGACGCCAAGAGGGGCGCGGGACGAGCTCCTACACCTGGGATTACTACCTCATCTACCCGTTGCATAGTAGAGAGGGTTCTTTTAGGTGCCATTGCCATCGTACACCCACACGGGACCTCGGTTTTACTTCTCATCCGAAAGAAGGCACCCTCGCGGCCTCTCTCTCGCCCGAAAGAAGCCGACACACCTCGGTCCAGTATCGAACCTCAAACTACTGACGCAGTTGTCGAGCGTGCTAACCACTACGCTACCGCGGCGGGTTTGTAATTAAATATAAACAGCGCCCTCCAATAAACGGCGCGCCGTTTATTAGAATAAATACGGTATATCGCCCTTGTGTCCATTTAATGGGACAAGATGGGTACCCGACCCTGCCACAGGCGGGAAAAGGGTTAGGAGTTGCTCTATCCGCATAGTTGACGGCGTACTGATGCATCTTCAGTCATCATGGTTTTTTTCTTAACCTGTTGAACTTTTCATCAATTTATTAACAAGAAAGCAGGACGAAGGATGATGATAAAGTGATGAATGAAAAAAGGAAGCAAATTCGTGATGTGTTTTTTGGCCTGGAACATGTTTCTGCTTAGCCCTTGCAACTCCTTTTATATACAAATATATACGGTAGAAAGCAGGCCGTTGATATGCAAGAATTTCTGGTAATTGTCTACTCTTTCACTCCATCTGCAGTACAATGTAATATAAATAAGTTCCACCGTTTTTGTTTTATTTTTTTGTTTAAGGGTTGTTTAAAAAAACAAATTCATTCATCCATCCCCGTCTTCAACTGCATGAAGGTCATACAAAAACTTTATTTTCCCCGAAAATTTACCTATTGTTTTAAGGTAAAACGCGCCTTACAAAAGCTCTAAAAAATTTACCCTTCAAAATTATTATTAAAATCAAAATATAAGGAAAAAAACCCTTGCAACTAATTACTTTGGGAATTAACCGACTCCTTAAAGACTTTTCTTATCGTAGGTCTTTTGGGACAGAGCTGTTAATGGATTTGTTGATTCTAAAAGGTCACCTAATCCTCATAGGTCACGTCTCACGTGTGGGGCTATTTCCTGATGGTAGTGACCTAACTTTACAACGTCCTGTTAGGTCAATGGTAAGAAAGCTGCCTTTCAAATGTTGAAGGTCTTTTACTTCGTCATCATCATGCCCTTATCCCGCTTGTGGCAGGGTCGGGTCTGCGGGTTCTAGCCCTCCACTCCCGTCTAACTCTCATCAGGTCCCCGTCCATCCCAACACACTGCCATATCCTTACGGATAACCTGCTCCCACGTCTACTTCGGTTTCCCCCTACCCTGGGTACTTCCAACCACTCGCATTCCTGAAATAGATCTTACGAGCTCCTCCTCCCCTCTTCTCAATACGTGTGCATACCACCTCAACCTACTCTTCCTCATTTTTTTGGCAATGTCCCCCACTCACTGGCTACCTCTAATATACTCATTCCTAAGGCAAGGCGCAAAATGAGGCCGCAGCGTAACGCAGCCCTGCGAAATTCTGCTAGCAGGCAATCACCACACATTGAATCGCAGTTTTTCAACATACTGGTTTGCAATTTGCGTCAACTTAAAGTGGCTTTCAACGTAACAGTGATTGCCTGCTAGCAGAATATCGCAGGGCTGCGTTACGCTGCGTCACCCTGCGGCCTCATTTTGCGCCTTGCCTAACTGTCCCCTTTTGTCACCTCACTCATATACCGCAGCATTCGCATCTCGGCTACTTGCAGTCTATTGGCGTGGCTCTTCCTCACTGCCCCCTGAAAACTCTGATCCATATAGCATAGAGGGCCTAACCACTGACCTGTAAAACTTCCCTTTCAACCGGATTGGGACCTTCCTACTATACAGGACTCCACTTCAACGTTCCCCCCATTGATTCTATGGGTCCCATGCGAGTCTATCTCCCCATTGTTTTGGAAAGTCTTTTATTTGTGCGAACAGTGCGACGGCACAGGGCCTCGCGCATTCGGATTAATGAACCTATCGATGGAAGGCCCCCCCCCTTCATGTTTTCACGGGGCCCCGCATAATTTGCACAGAGCCCCGCGAAATATAGCGCCGGCCGTGCAAAGAAGTCAGTGAATTATACAGTAATTTGTCTAATAGGGGCCCCTATTTGCACCTATACTGTACCAGTAATCAGTGCCGTCTTAACAGCATTATGGGCTGTGTGCTGGGATCCCAACGACAACCACTCACAGGAATACTATGTAACTGGTCGCTTGACAGCCACAGATTAGCATGGGACCGCTGGGTAAACGCCCAGAGGGCCCATGAGTTAAGACAACACTGCCACTAATGCTTTTGGGAGCGGCGTATTGCGTTGGACACACCAGTTCTCGCCTCATCGTGGGAGCGGTGAGTTGCGTTGGACACACCAGTTTTCGTCTGATCACTGAAGTTAAGCAACGCAAGCCCAATTAGTACTGACATGGGTGGTCGCTCGGGAAAGCTGGTTACTGCTAATACCCAGTAATCGTCGCATTAGTGTAGTGTCTGTGCAGTCTATGCAGTGGACGGGTCTCTAATGACCTTGTAGTTGACGGGACCTTAAACTCCAACAAACAATCGCCTCATCGCTGAAGTTAAGCAACGCAATCGCAGTTGGTACTGACATGGGTGGCCGCTTGGGAAAACTGGGTACTGCTAATACCCAAAAATCGTCGCGTTAGTGTAGTGTCTGTGCAGTCTGAGCATTAGAACTACGCAGTGGATGGGGCTCTAATGACCTTGTAGTTGAAGGGCCCTAAAACACCAACAAATTAAATGTGAATATGAAATCGAGGGGAAAAAGAAGACTTATTATGTTCATGGACATAAGTTGAAGCGCCTTATAATTGTTGCGTGGTAATTTTTTTTCTATTCAATAATTTGCCATTCAAATTGCCGGTCCTAAAAAGGTAGTGATTGTTTGACAGTGTAGTAGCTTATTAATATGCGTTGATACTGGCCGTAAGCATGTTAAAATGGCATATAGTACGATTTGTAATGAATTATATGGTGTCAGGCATTGAACTAACTTTAAATCCAGGCGGGAGAGTAGTTCGTATAATCAGTAAGGTAATTTTAAGCCTAATGTTCTCTAGATGTAGTGCTGCCATACAGTACATGTAAGCTTCTGCAAGTTTTTCGATTTTCGTTAACCCACTGTTGTTTTATGTACTCTAGATGCATAACACGGATCCTTAATTGGCAGTAGAAGGACTTGAGTAAGATATTAGATAATGTTTACGTGTTTTTCTTCAAATTATTGAAAGAAGAACTATTGTGGTCACCTAAAAGTTTGGTCTACTGTAGCGCTTCTGTTTGTGGTTCTCTCTCTGTCTCTTGGACATTTGAAAAGTTTTGATATACGGTCGAGAAGTGATTTGCAGAAGTTAGTGTCCATGGTCATTACTATGGTGTTCATTGAGACTGGCATTGAACGATTAACATAGGCATCCAACGTCAGTATTTTATTACGATGGTAAGAGCATGTAATTTGATTAGTTGTTTTGGCTAACGAACTATGTTGACTGTAATGCAAAGATTTTCGATTATTATTAGACCATTCCTTGGCAGTTTTTGGAAGAGGTGTCTGAGGATGAACAACGGACGTTATATAGATTAATATACATTGCAGGGTTCTTGAGTATTGTCACATTCTTTTCTCAACTGATTCAGCCAGCACCGTATGGAAGGCATGATCCAAAAGTAAGCCATGTACCGACCACACACGGCCATATAGTTTCTCTTTTAAACTAAAAGTCTGGCATTATTATAATCATTGTAGGACGATAAATGGGGTCCACCCGTAAATCAAAGGTTAGGACATGTGCTGAATGATGGACTTTGGGGAGTTGTATTTTTCTCCATTGTAGGTATACGTAAATGTTTATATGATTGAAACGGATGAAAAGTTTGCTGATCTTGAAACATTTGATTTGCAATATCCTGCAGATTTATTTCGGATTTTACGATCATATAGGTGTGGTGAATCTGATTTTTGTAGTAGCGTGGTTATGTCACTTTATACACAGGTGAATATAATTGAAAAATATTGACTTTTGTGACAACTAAACGTATGGCATAGCTAAAGCTCTGACCATCAATATTTTTAGAGGTTTCATTCATCCATTTGTTATGCGGTATAGCAGCTCGACAATTTCTCTTGGGTAACATATTGATATATTAGCTCCAAGAGAAAAATTTAAGTATTTGCAATACTCACACTCGATTTCTTCACAGCATTCCTCTTACAGGGTTGACTTTGGCTTATTTTTCTTACCTCCATGCTACTTTCTTTGCAAAGGTTCATTACAGAAATTCATATTTATGGTGAGTGGCTAATTAGTCAGATTGTTTAACGGCCCATATCAGTGTTATGTAAACCCAGAATGTCTTAATATTATTTCTTTTTTCAAAATTAGGGACATCCGCTTCGTCTTTGGAGCTGCTTTGTTCGTGTTTGGGTTTATTCTCAATAGACTATCTGATTGGAAGTTGAAAAATTTACGTAGAAAGCCAGGTTTGAAATTATCGTTAAGTGAAATAGCATCCATGTGTATCCTCCTGCATGCCAAAATAATTGCTTTTTTTGGTGTTATTCAGGCGTCTGCAAGTATTACATACCTAATGGCGGATTATTTGAATACGTCACTTGTCCTAACTACTTAGGAGAGATGATAGAATGGTTAGGATGGTAAGTTTGGCATTGAATGAATGACTTTAAAAACGTGAAGCAATGATTGAATTTGTGACAACTTCAGGGCTATTGCTACCTGGTCGTTTATTGGACTTGTGTATTTCATCTTCGCTTCTGCTACTTTCATTCCACGATCACAACACAATCATCAGTGGTAAGAATATATTTATCATCATGTAGATAAGTTAGTTTAAAAATTCATCCCCACAACAAACACTTTAAGAGGGCTGACATATCTTGTAAGCCGATTCCGAACGCTCATTTTTGTGGTGATAACCTGATAATAGTGCTGACATTTACATTTCAAAATGATTTCTTAACACTTGATTACAGGTACCTCATGAATTTTAGAAATTATCCCGAAAAACGAAAAGCGTTGATTCCATATATATACTAAGATGGTAAAAAAAAAGTAACATTATTTTTATAAAGTTTTATTTTTTTTTATTCCTAGATGTGTAATAATTAATAATTCCATATGGCAGATATTTTGTATAATAGCCACGATATAAATAAAACTGTCAAACATGAACCAACTATTAAATCGGAGTTGGGCCACTTTGTCGTTGATGTGATCACCCTCAAATTCGCCTTTGAGACACACTAGCAATAAAAAAAAAAGATCCAACTATGAATTCATTATTTTTTTAATTTCTTTGCAAATGTTTTTAACTAATAAATAACTTACGTGAGATATTTCAGATATCACTTCTCCTTGTGGGGATGACAGTGGAACTGCTGGATTTGTTACGGCATTGTCAGAAATGAGCCTTCCCTTCAGATAATGTTTACCAGTTTCGGTGATAATGACCCTCACCAATTTTCCCATGTATTCTTCCACTTTAGGCACTAAAACCTGAATTGAGGAAAATCGTTCTGAAATATATAACTGCTCCAAATAATATTACGACCACAAAATAGTTAAAAAAAAAGAAATACACACTTGTTCGTAATATTTATTATGGCCGATATAAAAGTTTTTATCTGAAGATAGTTCTGTGACAAGAACATCTTGAATTTCACCCACTTTTTTGTCGTAAGGAGAGTAAGAAGCAAATAGTTCTGATATTTTTTTAGTTCTCTTTTTTACCTAAATATATTAAAACCAAAAATATAAAATGAAATTACAGTTTTTTTTGCTACTATAAGATGTTGTAATTTATACGAGAGACTTACTTCTTGAGTGGGGATTTTTAACATTTTAGCTGCAGGTGTGCCTGGACGAGGAAAAAACTGGTTAATGAAGAGTGAAGGAAATTTGTACTTTTCCACGAGATTAACAGTTTCTAAAAAATCCTATTATATAAAAGAGAGGAGTTAAAGTTTTTACATCTTAAAATAGTCTACAGATTCCAAGATGAAAATACTAAACACTCATTACACTGTCTGTTTCTGTAGGAAAACCACATATAACGTCAGTTGCTATCGTAATATTTGGAACTCTTTCGGAAAAAAAGGCGTTTTTAAATTAATAGATTAAAAATCGTTTAAGATAGTGACAGATGTTAAAATTACCTAGCTTTTAAGAAATCGACCACATTTTCAAAATCTTGTCGGCAGTACTCTCGTTTCATGTCTGCCAACACAGGATCACTTCCAGATTGCACTGGGATGTGTAGAAAGGAATAGACTTTTGGGTGATTAAGAATTTTCGCCATTTCCTTTAAAAGTATTAAGATTAATATAATTTTTAATTAAAAGAGGATGAGGCAACGTGTACCACCTACCTCTAAATGTTCCAAAATATAAGGAGGGTTTGTCATTCCAAGTCTTAGCATGCATCCAGGCGGAATGACTTCAATGACTTTCCATAACAATTCTGGAAGAGAGGAGCCAATATCTCGCCCATATGCGCCTGTGTCCTCTGATGTGATCCATAATTCAACCACTCCTTCTGAAAACCACATATTTTTTTTCTTACTATTTATGAGATCTTAAAATAATGTTATTTTTCTTAGTGAACTTCAGAACTGGCTCGATACCACTGAATGCTTGTTTTGCTCTTTCTACAATTTCTTCAACAGGATAGCTTCCCAGCTCTCCGCGAGCATGTTTCGTTTTGCAATATGTGCAATGGTTGAGGCACCTGTTAAGAAAATTAATCTAGAACTGTTTCTTTTTTTTTTTTCAAATTCATCCTCATATCTTTATCCCACCTGTGGCAGGGTCGGGTCTGCGGGTTCTAGCCCTCCACTCCTGCCTATCTCCCACCAGGTCCCTGTCCACCGAACACCATATCCTTACGGACAACATGCTCCCACGTCTGCTTTGGTCTCCCCCTGCTCCGGGTGGGAGCGGTAAATTGCGTTGGACACACCAGTTCCCGTCTGATCACTGAAGTTAAGCAACGCAACCCCAGTTAGTACTAACATTGGTGGTCGCTTGGGAAAACTGGGTACCACTAGTATCCAAAAATCGTCGCATTGGTGCAGTGCCTGTGCTGCCTCTGCATCAGAACTACACAGTGGACGGGGCTCTAATGACCTTGTAGTTGAAGGGCCCTAAAACACCAACAAACACAAAAATGCCCCGGGTGCTTCCATTCACTTGCACTCCTGTAATGGACCTAATGAGCTCCTCTTCGCATTACGTGTCCGTACACACACTCATTTTTTCCGCGATGTCCCCAGGAGCGGCTATATTGCGTTGGACACACCAGTTCTCGTCTGATCACTGAAGTTAAACAACGCAACCCCGGTTTAGTGTTAACATGGGTGGCCGATTGGTAACAATGGGCACCGCATTTTGTCTCATGTAGTTGAAGGGCCCTAAAACACCAACAAATCAATCAATCCGCGATGTCCTCCCCTCTCAGGTTGCTTCTAGTATACTCATTCTTAATTCTATCAGCTCTTGACACCCCATTCATGTGCCGCAGTTGCATTCTATTGACGGGGCTCTTCCTCACTGCCCAACAGTGCAGTAACGAGGGCGTGGCGAAGAAGACGGTCGCAACTGGGTTTGGGGGGGGGGAAAGCTCAATTTTTAAGTTTTTTGTCATTATTGGGTTACGAGGAGGTGCAAGTTAGACACTTGCCACAGGCGCTTCATACCCCTGTTACGGCACTGCTGCCCAACACTCTGCTCCATATAGCTATAGCTGGCCTCACCACTGCCCTGTAAAACTTCCCTTTCAACTTGACTGGGATCCTCTTATCACACAAGACTCCGCTTGCCCCCCTTTTTTTCCAAATTATTTTAAAAATATTTCTTACCCAGTACTGATGGCGATGATTTCAATTAAAGCGTTTCGTCGGATTTTGGGTAAACTTAATGATGCACCACCAGTTTTACGTCCGTCTTGTTTTTTCTTTCCTAAAAGTCTTACTGAATTTCCTGATAAATGAAACTTATACCGTTAAGTGATATACCGGTAAATAACTTGAATGAAATGCTGTAGTCACTATATTTCTACCTTTTAATGTTTCTTCAACAACCTCAACTATACGATCGATCTGTTGAACACCAATTATACTGAGTCCTTTTAAATATGTAACACTCGGCACTGATTGAGATACACAACCGGCAAGAACTAAATATTTTCCTAGTTTTCTTCCAGCTTCAATTTCATTCCTAAAGTGATCTTCTGCAGGATTTTTAACTGTACAGCTATTTAGTAGCCAAAGATCGGCTTTAGATTTATCGTCTGCTTGAACAGATTGGGATGGAAAAGGTTAGGAGCTGATAATAATCAGTTTTTAATATTTTATATTATTATAATTACCTATTATGTGATAGCCATACGCTGCAAGTTGTCCTGCCATATATTCACTATCAGAAGTGTTGTGTGTGCACCCCCAGGTTTTGACATAAATGGAGTGGATTCCTGTTGACGACAACAACGTGTTTATTGTCAACTTGAAAAGGTACGTGTGATACAAGAATAATTATCTCCAAACCTGGTATGATGCTGTCTGCTGTTGCATATTGGTGATCTACTATCTGATGTGGTTTTCTTACTTTTGGAAAGATGTAGCTTCTCGATGATCTGGAATTGGTGCTGTTGTCACTCTCGGAGCTCTTGAACAAGTCTTCAATGTCTTCTACGTCAGTACACGTCAAAGCTGGCATTTTTTGAAAATAATCACTTATACTTGCGTAATTACAAGTGTATTTTTTGACGGTGTGCCGCACAAAGTTCAGAAAGACGTGGGTCTCTAATAGAAACTGCACCAACCAGCGCTTTTCAAGGTGCCCCTATTCTCTTGGTCTCATGTTCAAAACAAATGGAAAACTACTTCCGTATTCTTATTCGTGACTACGCTGCAGTGCAAAGGCGCGTTAGCCGTAGCTATCATAACGAGTGGCTGGCGTGTCGAGAATATTGTTAAAATTATGATAAATAGGATGATATCTACCCCCAATAGTTACATACTAAGCTGTTGGAGAGGGAATTAATTTTTTCTTTTTAGGAAAGTGTTACTAGCCAGTTCGATTTCTGACCAGATATGAAAATAACGGCTAGCTACGCTGTAGTGCAAAGGCAAGCTGGCGTCAAGCTAGCCGCAGCTATCATACTGAATGGCTGGCGTGTCGGGACTATAGTTAAGATTAAGATCACTAGGGTGATATCTATACCAAAAAGTTACATACTAAGTTAGTGGAGAGGGGGGTTAAGTAAGCATGTTAGGAAATTGTTACTCGCCGGTTCGATTCCTGACCAGATGAAAATAAACGGCTAGCTGATTAGCAGACTACTCGTTAATTCGATAGCCGACGGCGCGCGGCGCCTTCGTCTGTTGAGCCCTGTCGCCTCTATTAGTCCCTAGATGGCGGTGAAGCGAGGCAAATTTTTTTGTTGCCCCTAGATTGCGTCTTTACAACATTTCACATTGTGAACGAGCGATTGAAGGAAAGAGATAATGGCCGCGAGTGAGTGCCTTGGTAGGCTGTGGTATAGCAGTGAAATCCTACTTGGCTTTTAAAAGTATGCTTTACCGATTGTTAGTTGTATTCACTCTCTGGACGTTGAATGTGACAGAATGCACCATAAGAGGTAAGAAAAATTCATTTTTATAATAATAAGTGAAGATTTTCATTGAAAAGTATGTTTCTAAAAAAATGTCTTCTCTCCGATGTTCCTCACCGTGATTCTGTCCCGTCAAGTGGTTGCTGAGAAGCGGCCTCCAATTTTCAGCTGCTGCTGCTACTACTGACAAGGCAGAGATTTTCAGGAAGAGAGGATTCCCCTCTCCTTCAACCCAAAAATATTATTAAGGAAATAATCAAAGCCTTTTGATATCAAATAGAATTTTATTCTGAATAATTCTATTCTATTTTT
>JAAFCE010008667.1:61105-95905 GCA_013389805.1 Trigoniulus corallinus
AAAAATAGAATAGAATTATTCAGAATAAAATTCTATTTGATATCAAACGGCTTTGATTATTTCCTTAATAATATTTTTGGGTTGAAGGAGAGGGGAATCCTCTCTTCCTGAAAATCTCTGCCTTGTCAGTAGTAGCAGCAGCAGCTGAAAATTGGAGGCCGCTTCTCAGCAACCACTTGACGGGACAGAATCACGTTGAGGAACATCGGAGAGAAGACATTTTTTTAGAAACATACTTTTCAATGAAAATCTTCACTTATTATTATAAAAATGAATTTTTCTTACCTCTTATGGTGCATTCTGTCACATTCAACGTCCAGAGAGTGAATACAACTAACAATCGGTAAAGCATACTTTTAAAAGCCAAGTAGGATTTCACTGCTATACCACAGCCTACCAAGGCACTCACTCGCGGCCATTATCTCTTTCCTTCAATCGCTCGTTCACAATGTGAAATGTTGTAAAGACGCAATCTAGGGGCAACAAAAAAATTTGCCTCGCTTCACCGCCATCTAGGGACTAATAGAGGCGACAGGGCTCAACAGACGAAGGCGCCGCGCGCCGTCGGCTATCGAATTAACGAGTAGTCTGCTAATCAGCTAGCCGTTTATTTTCATCTGGTCAGGAATCGAACCGGCGAGTAACAATTTCCTAACATGCTTACTTAACCCCCCTCTCCACTAACTTAGTATGTAACTTTTTGGTATAGATATCACCCTAGTGATCTTAATCTTAACTATAGTCCCGACACGCCAGCCATTCAGTATGATAGCTGCGGCTAGCTTGACGCCAGCTTGCCTTTGCACTACAGCGTAGCTAGCCGTTATTTTCATATCTGGTCAGAAATCGAACTGGCTAGTAACACTTTCCTAAAAAGAAAAACTTACTTAATTCCCTCTCCAACAGCTTAGTATGTAACTATTGGGTATAGATATCATCCTATTTATCATAATTTTAACAATATTCTCGACACGCCAGCCACTCGTTATGATAGCTACGGCTAACGCGCCTTTGCACTGCAGCGTAGTCACGAATAAGAATACGGAAGTAGTTTTCCATTTGTTTTGAACATGAGACCAAGAGAATAGGGGCACCTTGAAAAGCGCTGGTTGGTGCAGTTTCTATTAGAGACCCACGTCTTTCTGAACTTTGTGCGGCACACCGTCAAAAAATACACTTGTAATTACGCAAGTATAAGTGATTATTTTCAAAAAATGCCAGCATTGACGTGTACTGACGTAGAAGACATTGAAGACTTGTTCAAGAGCTCCGAGAGTGACAACAGCACCAATTCCAGATCATCGAGAAGCTACATCTTTCCAAAAGTAAGAAAACCACATCAGATAGTAGATCACCAATATGCAACAGCAGACAGCATCATACCAGGTTTGGAGATAATTATTCTTGTATCACACGTACCTTTTCAAGTTGACAATAAACACGTTGTTGTCGTCAACAGGAATCCACTCCATTTATGTCAAAACCTGGGGTTGCACACACAACACTTCTGATAGTGAATATATGGCAGGACAACTTGCAGCGTATGGCTATCACATAATAGGTAATTATAATAATATAAAATATTAAAAACTGATTATTATCAGCTCCTAACCTTTTCCATCCCAATCTGTTCAAGCAGACGATAAATCTAAAGCCGATCTTTGGCTACTAAATAGCTGTACAGTTAAAAATCCTGCAGAAGATCACTTTAGGAATGAAATTGAAGCTGGAAGAAAACTAGGAAAATATTTAGTTCTTGCCGGTTGTGTATCTCAATCAGTGCCGAGTGTTACATATTTAAAAGGACTCAGTATAATTGGTGTTCAACAGATCGATCGTATAGTTGAGGTTGTTGAAGAAACATTAAAAGGTAGAAATATAGTGACTACAGCATTTCATTCAAGTTATTTACCGGTATATCACTTAACGGTATAAGTTTCATTTATCAGGAAATTCAGTAAGACTTTTAGGAAAGAAAAAACAAGACGGACGTAAAACTGGTGGTGCATCATTAAGTTTACCCAAAATCCGACGAAACGCTTTAATTGAAATCATCGCCATCAGTACTGGGTAAGAAATATTTTTAAAATAATTTGGAAAAAAAGGGGGGCAAGCGGAGTCTTGTGTGATAAGAGGATCCCAGTCAAGTTGAAAGGGAAGTTTTACAGGGCAGTGGTGAGGCCAGCTATAGCTATATGGAGCAGAGTGTTGGGCAGCAGTGCCGTAACAGGGGTATGAAGCGCCTGTGGCAAGTGTCTAACTTGCACCTCCTCGTAACCCAATAATGACAAAAAACTTAAAAATTGAGCTTTCCCCCCCCCAAACCCAGTTGCGACCGTCTTCTTCGCCACGCCCTCGTTACTGCACTGTTGGGCAGTGAGGAAGAGCCCCGTCAATAGAATGCAACTGCGGCACATGAATGGGGTGTCAAGAGCTGATAGAATTAAGAATGAGTATACTAGAAGCAACCTGAGAGGGGAGGACATCGCGGATTGATTGATTTGTTGGTGTTTTAGGGCCCTTCAACTACATGAGACAAAATGCGGTGCCCATTGTTACCAATCGGCCACCCATGTTAACACTAAACCGGGGTTGCGTTGTTTAACTTCAGTGATCAGACGAGAACTGGTGTGTCCAACGCAATATAGCCGCTCCTGGGGACATCGCGGAAAATATGAGTGTATGTACGGACACGTAATGCGAAGAGGAGCTCATTAGGTCCATTACAGGATTGCAAGTGAATGGAAGCACCCGGGGCATTTTTGTGTTTGTTGGTGTTTTAGGGCCCTTCAACTACAAGGTCATTAGAGCCCCGTCCACTGTGTAGTTCTGATGCAGAGGCAGCACAGGCACTGCACCAATGCGACGATTTTTGGATACTAGTGGTACCCAGTTTCCCCAAGCGACCACCAATGTTAGTACTAACTGGGGTTGCGTTGCTTAACTTCAGTGATCAGACGGGAACTGGTGTGTCCAACGCAATTTACCGCTCCCACCCGGAGCAGGGGGAGACCAAAGCAGACGTGGGAGCATGTTGTCCGTAAGGATATGGTGTTCGGTGGACAGGGACCTGGTGGGAGATAGGCAGGAGTGGAGGGCTAGAACCCGCAGACCCGACCCTGCCACAGGTGGGATAAAGATATGAGGATGAATTTGAAAAAAAAAAAAGAAACAGTTCTAGATTAATTTTCTTAACAGGTGCCTCAACCATTGCACATATTGCAAAACGAAACATGCTCGCGGAGAGCTGGGAAGCTATCCTGTTGAAGAAATTGTAGAAAGAGCAAAACAAGCATTCAGTGGTATCGAGCCAGTTCTGAAGTTCACTAAGAAAAATAACATTATTTTAAGATCTCATAAATAGTAAGAAAAAAAAATATGTGGTTTTCAGAAGGAGTGGTTGAATTATGGATCACATCAGAGGACACAGGCGCATATGGGCGAGATATTGGCTCCTCTCTTCCAGAATTGTTATGGAAAGTCATTGAAGTCATTCCGCCTGGATGCATGCTAAGACTTGGAATGACAAACCCTCCTTATATTTTGGAACATTTAGAGGTAGGTGGTACACGTTGCCTCATCCTCTCTTGATTAAAAATTATATTAATCTTAATACTTTTAAAGGAAATGGCGAAAATTCTTAATCACCCAAAAGTCTATTCCTTTCTACACATCCCAGTCCAATCTGGAAGTGATCCTGTGTTGGCAGACATGAAACGAGAGTACTGCCGACAAGATTTTGAAAATGTGGTCGATTTCTTAAAAGCTAGGTAATTTTAACATCTGTCACTATCTTAAACGATTTTTAATCAATTTAAAAACGCCTTTTTTTCCGAAAGAGTTCCAAATATTACGATAGCAACTGACGTTATATGTGGTTTTCCTACAGAAACAGACAGTGTAATGAGTGTTTAGTATTTTCATCTTGGAATCTGTAGACTATTTTAAGATGTAAAAACTTTAACTCCTCTCTTTTATATAATAGGATTTTTTAGAAACTATTAATCTAGTGGAAAAGTACAAATTTCCTTCACTCTTCATTAACCAGTTTTTTCCTCGTCCAGGCACACCTGCAGCTAAAATGTTAAAAATCCCCACTCAAGAAGTAAGTCTCTCGTATAAATTACAACATCTTATAGTAGCAAAAAAACTGTAATTTCATTTTATATTTTTGGTTGTAATATATTTAGGTGAAAAAGAGAACTAAAAAAATATCAGAACTATTTGCTTCTTACTCTCCTTACGACAAAAAAGTGGGTGAAATTCAAGATGTTCTTGTCACAGAACTATCTTCAGATAAAAACTTTTATATCGGCCATAATAAATATTACGAACAAGTGTGTATTTCTTTTTTTTTTTAACTATTTTGTGGTCGTAATATTATTTGGAGCAGTTATATATTTCAGAACGATTTTCCTCAATTCAGGTTTTAGTGCCTAAAGTGGAAGAATACATGGGAAAATTGGTGAGGGTCATTATCACCGAAACTGGTAAACATTATCTGAAGGGAAGGCTCATTTCTGACAATGCCGTAACAAATCCAGCAGTTCCACTGTCATCCCCACAAGGAGAAGTGATATCTGAAATATCTCACGTAAGTTATTTATTAGTTAAAAACATTTGCAAAGAAATTAAAAAAATAATGAATTCATAGTTGGATCTTTTTTTTTTATTGCTAGTGTGTCTCAAAGGCGAATTTGAGGATGATCACATCAACGACAAAGTGGCCCAACTCCGATTTAATAGTTGGTTCATGTTTGACAGTTTTATTTATATCGTGGCTATTATACAAAATATCTGCCATATGGAATTATTAATTATTACACATCTAGGAATAAAAAAAAATAAAACTTTATAAAAATAATGTTACTTTTTTTTTACCATCTTAGTATATATATGGAATCAACGCTTTTCGTTTTTCGGGATAATTTCTAAAATTCATGAGGTACCTGTAATCAAGTGTTAAGAAATCATTTTGAAATGTAAATGTCAGCACTATTATCAGGTTATCACCACAAAAATGAGCGTTCGGAATCGGCTTACAAGATATGTCAGCCCTCTTAAAGTGTTTGTTGTGGGGATGAATTTTTAAACTAACTTATCTACATGATGATAAATATATTCTTACCACTGATGATTGTGTTGTGATCGTGGAATGAAAGTAGCAGAAGCGAAGATGAAATACACAAGTCCAATAAACGACCAGGTAGCAATAGCCCTGAAGTTGTCACAAATTCAATCATTGCTTCACGTTTTTAAAGTCATTCATTCAATGCCAAACTTACCATCCTAACCATTCTATCATCTCTCCTAAGTAGTTAGGACAAGTGACGTATTCAAATAATCCGCCATTAGGTATGTAATACTTGCAGACGCCTGAATAACACCAAAAAAAGCAATTATTTTGGCATGCAGGAGGATACACATGGATGCTATTTCACTTAACGATAATTTCAAACCTGGCTTTCTACGTAAATTTTTCAACTTCCAATCAGATAGTCTATTGAGAATAAACCCAAACACGAACAAAGCAGCTCCAAAGACGAAGCGGATGTCCCTAATTTTGAAAAAAGAAATAATATTAAGACATTCTGGGTTTACATAACACTGATATGGGCCGTTAAACAATCTGACTAATTAGCCACTCACCATAAATATGAATTTCTGTAATGAACCTTTGCAAAGAAAGTAGCATGGAGGTAAGAAAAATAAGCCAAAGTCAACCCTGTAAGAGGAATGCTGTGAAGAAATCGAGTGTGAGTATTGCAAATACTTAAATTTTTCTCTTGGAGCTAATATATCAATATGTTACCCAAGAGAAATTGTCGAGCTGCTATACCGCATAACAAATGGATGAATGAAACCTCTAAAAATATTGATGGTCAGAGCTTTAGCTATGCCATACGTTTAGTTGTCACAAAAGTCAATATTTTTCAATTATATTCACCTGTGTATAAAGTGACATAACCACGCTACTACAAAAATCAGATTCACCACACCTATATGATCGTAAAATCCGAAATAAATCTGCAGGATATTGCAAATCAAATGTTTCAAGATCAGCAAACTTTTCATCCGTTTCAATCATATAAACATTTACGTATACCTACAATGGAGAAAAATACAACTCCCCAAAGTCCATCATTCAGCACATGTCCTAACCTTTGATTTACGGGTGGACCCCATTTATCGTCCTACAATGATTATAATAATGCCAGACTTTTAGTTTAAAAGAGAAACTATATGGCCGTGTGTAGTCGGTACATGGCTTACTTTTGGATCATGCCTTCCATACGGTGCTGGCTGAATCAGTTGAGAAAAGAATGTGACAATACTCAAGAACCCTGCAATGTATATTAATCTATATAACGTCCGTTGTTCATCCTCAGACACCTCTTCCAAAAACTGCCAAGGAATGGTCTAATAATAACCGAAAATCTTTGCATTACAGTCAACATAGTTCGTTAGCCAAAACAACTAATCAAGTTACATGCTCTTACCATTGTAATAAAATATTGACGTTGGATGCCTATGTTAATCGTTCAATGCCAGTCTCAATGAACACCATAGTAATGACCATGGACACTCACTTCTGCAAATCACTTCTCGACCGTATATCAAAACTTTTCAAATGTCCAAGAGACAGAGAGAGAACCACAAACAGAAGCGCTACAGTAGACCAAACTTTTAGGTGACCACAATAGTTCTTCTTTCGATAATTTGAAGAAAAACACGTAAACATTATCTAATATCTTACTCAAGTCCTTCTACTGCCAATTAAGGATCCGTGTTATGCATCTAGAGTACATAAAACAACAGTGGGTTAACGAAAATCGAAAAACTTGCAGAAGCTTACATGTACTGCATGGCAGCGCTACATCTAGAGAACATTAGGCTTAAAATTACCTTACTGATTATACGAACTACTCCCCCGCCTGGATTTAAAGTTAGTTCAATGCCTGACACCATATAATTCATTACAAATTGTACTATATGCCATTCTAACATGCTCACGGCCAGTATCAACGCATATTAATAAGCTACTACACTGTCAAACAATCACTACCTTTTTAGGACCGGCGATTTGAATGGCAAATTATTGAATAGAAAAAAAATTACCACGCAACAATTATAAGGCGCTTCAACTTATGTCCATGAACATAATAAGTCTTCTTTTTCCCCTCGATTTCATATTCACATTTAATTTGGTTTGTTGGTGTTTTAGGGCCCTTCAACTACAAGGTCATTAGAGCCCCATCCACTGCGTAGTTCTAATGCTCAGACTGCACAGACACTACACTAACGCGACGATTTTTGGGTATTAGCAGTACCCAGTTTTCCCAAGCGGCCGCCCATGTCAGTACCAACTGCGATTGCGTTGCTTAACTTCAGCGATGAGGCGATTGTTTGTTGGAGTAGCGTTGGACACACTAGTTCCCGTTAGATCACTGAAGTAAGCAGCGCACACCCACGTCAATACCAACTTGGGTGGTTGGTAAAGAACGTTGGGTGCTGCAAATTAACCCTCTTCCTCCTCCTTTCACCTACCTCCTCATCTCCCGCAGGCAGCCTCCTAAGGGGTTGACCAGTTATGGCTGCCTGGCTTACACCCCAACCCACAAACTAATCCAGAACTAACTACAAGGTCATTAGAGACCCGTCCACTGCATAGTTCTAATGCATAGACTGCACAGACACCACACTAATGCGACGATTATTGGGTATTAGCAGTACCCAGCTTTCCCGAGCGACCACCCATGTCAGTACTAATTTAGCTTGCGTTGCTTAACTTCAGTGATCAGACGAAAACTGGTGTGTCCAACGCAACTCACCGCTCCCACGATGAGGCGAGAACTGGTGTGTCCAATGCAATACGCCGCTCCCAAAAGCATTAGTGGCAGTGTTGTCTTAACTCATGGGCCCTCTGGGCGTTTACCCAGCGGCCCCATGCTAATCTGTGGCTGTCAAGCGACCAGTTACATAGTATTCCTGTGAGTGGTTGTAGTTGGGGTCCCAGCACACAGCCCATAATGCTGTTAAGACGGCACTGATTACTGGTACAGTATAGGTGCAAATAGGGGCCCCTATTAGACAAATTACTGTATAATTCACTGACTTCTTTGCACGGCCGGCGCTATATTTCGCGGGGCTCTGTGCAAATTATGCGGGGCCCCGTGAAAACATGAAGCGGGGGCCTTCTATCAATAGGTTCATTAATCCGAATGCCCGGGGCCCTGTGCCGTCGCACTGTTCGCACAAATAAAAGACTTTCCAAAACAATGGGGAGATAGACTCGCATGGGACCCATAGAATCAATGGGGGGAACGTTGAAGTGGAGTCCTGTATAGTAGGAAGGTCCCAATCCGGTTGAAAGGGAAGTTTTACAGGTCAGTGGTTAGGCCCTCTATGCTATATGGATCAGAGTTTTCAGGGGGCAGTGAGGAAGAGCCACGTCAATAGACTGCAAGTAGCCGAGATGCGAATGCTGCGGTATATGAGTGAGGTGACAAAAGGGGACAGTTAGGCAAGGCGCAAAATGAGGCCGCAGGGTGACGCAGCGTAACGCAGCCCTGCGATATTCTGCTAGCAGGCAATCACTGTTACGTTGAAAGCCACTTTAAGTTGACGCAAATTGCAAACCAGTATGTTGAAAAACTGCGATTCAATGTGTGGTGATTGCCTGCTAGCAGAATTTCGCAGGGCTGCGTTACGCTGCGGCCTCATTTTGCGCCTTGCCTTAGGAATGAGTATATTAGAGGTAGCCAGTGAGTGGGGGACATTGCCAAAAAAAATGAGGCAGGGTAGGTTGAGGTGGTATGCACACGTATTGAGAAGAGGGGAGGAGGAGCTCGTAAGATCAATTCAGGAATGCGAGTGGTTGGAAGTACCCAGGGTAGGGGGAAACCGAAGTAGACGTGGGAGCAGGTTATCCGTAAGGATATGGCAGTGTGTTGGGATGGACGCGGACCTGATGAGAGTTAGACGGGAGTGGAGGGCTAGAACCCGCAGACCCGACCCTGCCACAAGCGGGATAAGGGCATGATGATGACGAAGTAAAAGACCTTCAACATTTGAAAGGCAGCTTTCTTACCATTGACCTAACAGGACGTTGTAAAGTTAGGTCACTACCATCAGGAAATAGCCCCACACGTGAGACGTGACCTATGAGGATTAGGTGACCTTTTAGAATCAACAAATCCATTAACAGCTCTGTCCCAAAAGACCTACGATAAGAAAAGTCTTTAAGGAGTCGGTTAATTCCCAAAGTAATTAGTTGCAAGGGTTTTTTTTCCTTATATTTTGATTTTAATAATAATTTTGAAGGGTAAATTTTTTAGAGCTTTTGTAAGGCGCGTTTTACCTTAAAACAATAGGTAAATTTTCGGGGAAAATAAAGTTTTTGTATGACCTTCATGCAGTTGAAGACGGGGATGGATGAATGAATTTGTTTTTTTAAACAACCCTTAAACAAAAAAATAAAACAAAAACGGTGGAACTTATTTATATTACATTGTACTGCAGATGGAGTGAAAGAGTAGACAATTACCAGAAATTCTTGCATATCAACGGCCTGCTTTCTACCGTATATATTTGTATATAAAAGGAGTTGCAAGGGCTAAGCAGAAACATGTTCCAGGCCAAAAAACACATCACGAATTTGCTTCCTTTTTTCATTCATCACTTTATCATCATCCTTCGTCCTGCTTTCTTGTTAATAAATTGATGAAAAGTTCAACAGGTTAAGAAAAAAACCATGATGACTGAAGATGCATCAGTACGCCGTCAACTATGCGGATAGAGCAACTCCTAACCCTTTTCCCGCCTGTGGCAGGGTCGGGTACCCGTCTTGTCCCATTAAATGGACACAAGGGCGATATACCGTATTTATTCTAAATAAACGGCGCGCCGTTTATTAGAGGACGCTGTTTATATTTAATTACAAACCCGCCGCGGTAGCGTAGTGGTTAGCACGCTCGACAACTGCGCCAGTAGTTTGAGGTTCGATACTGGACCGAGGTGTGTCGGCTTCTTTCGGGCGAGAGAGAGGCCGCGAGGGTGCCTTCTTTCGGATGAGAAGTAAAACCGAGGTCCCGTGTGGGTGTACGATGGCAATGGCACCTAAAAGAACCCTCTCTACTATGCAACGGGTAGATGAGGTAGTAATCCCAGGGGTAGGAGCTCGTCCCGCGCCCCTCTTCGCGTCTGGTGGAGTGCCCCATCCAACAGTAGATCGGCGATAAATAAGCTTAGGGATCGGCAATCGGCTGTGGGAAACAGGTGTAGGAGCTCGCCCCCCTGGCGTCGGTAGCATTCCTCAACGAACACTAGACCGACGATAAATAAGCGTAGGGGTGCAGCTTTGGCCGGCAACCGGCTGCAGAAAAAACTATGACCAATATATCGCCATATGTCCATTCAGGGGGACAAGATGGGTACTCGACCCTGCCACAGGCGGGACAAGGGTTAGGAGTTGCTCTTTATATTTAATTATCTTTAATAAGGCACCCCATAGACAATCCAGCCAATATTCCTGTGGATTCCAGACGGCTGGCTGGGGTGCCCCAGTCAGAGCATGTTCAGTGGACCCACACACCCGACCCTGGCACAGGCGGGATAAGGGTATGATTATGATGAAGAATTCAGTACCTTTAATAAACTGTGCGCCGTTTATTATTTTTCACCTTAAAGGTGCGCCGGTTATTGGAGGGAGCTGTTAATTCGAATAAATACGGTATTGGACAGTTTCCCACAGCCGGTTGCCGACCAAAGCTGCAATCCCTAAGCTCATTCATCGCCGATCTACTGTTCGTTGGGGCACTCCACCTCCACCAGACGCTAAGAGGGGCGGGAGACGAGATCCTACACCTGGGATTACTGCCCCATCTACCCGTTGTTTAGTAGAGAGGGTTCTTTGACGTGCAAATGCCATCGTACACCACACAGTACCTCGGTTTTCCTTCTCATCCGAAAGAAGGCGCACTCGGGGCGACTCTCTCTCTCCCTCTCTCGCCCGAAAGCCCGAAGAAGCCAACCCACCTCGGTCCAGTATCGAACCTAGAATTACTGACCACAGTTACCGAGTGCACTAACCACCGTGTCAGAAATAAATTAAATGAAGATTAAGATAACAACTTAGGTATTTTAGGAGCGGGGGTGTCTCTCCATTTCACCAAGGTGTTACAACATGTTAGATATCTATAAGTGCATGTTAAGACAAATTGAAAATTTTACTTCTGCGGGACCTACAATGACGAAGTGTAAGTCAAACGCCACGAACTGGAACCCCTGTCAGCCACATATAGGCTTACTTTCTGGGTCGCATTAAATGAATTTTTTTTTCATAAATGGTGGAATGCATGCGTGACCAAAATATCTACCACCTTTAGTGCGAAAGAAGTGAACCAAAAATAACCCTTAGGTTAGTATCAACTCTATTGATCCTGAGAAAATACCGTGACCTCCATAATTCCAAAATTAACATGCCATGTTTACGAGGGGGAGACCGAAGGAGACGAGGGAGCAGGTTATCCGTAAGGATATGGTAGTGGGTGGGGTTGACGGGAACCTGGTGGTAGATAGACAGGAGTGGAGAGGTAGAACCCGCAGAACCGACCCTGCCACAGGCGGGATAAGGGTATGTTGATGATGATGTTTACGAGTCTTACCTTCTAGAGGAGTCCATATCATTTGTCCCAATTAACTTCGCTCGTTAGAGGTATAATTTCACTTCAACTCGGGCAATTTTACCTTTGGTTATTGACTTGTTAGACATTCCATTAATGCTTCCACCATTTTCGGTCAATTGGAACCATTTATAGTGGTGCCACCTATTGAATAAAGACTGACCGTTAGTTAAAGATTGCGTCTCGGGTTCGCGTCAGGCTGAAAGAAAGATTCTATACTCAAACCACGTCCGACGAATGATTTTTCTCTTACTGCGTTTACATAACAATATCCTCAAAATAAGGGTCCTCGTTTCCAAAACGACAAACAATGGGACCTGTAAGACATCACCCTCATCACATAGATAAGCAACTCTTTACCCTTTCCCGCCTACCCATCTTGTCCATCTGAATGGACACACGGATGATATATCGGACCGCATTTTTTCGCAGCCGGCCGCCAACTCTTATACCTGGGAATTTTGCTTCATCTACTCGTTGCATAGTAGAGAGGGTTCTTTTATTTGCAAAATGCTATCGTACACCACACGGTCCAAGAAGGCCCACTCGATGCCACCCTCTCTCTCGCTCTCCTGAAAAAAAAAAAGCCAACCCATATCGGTCCTGTACCAAACTAGAACCACAGACGCAGTTACCGAGCACGCTACCTACTGCACAACCGAGGCGGATCTATGAACATTCATAAAGAATAAAACATAAATTAATAATTCGTAAGGAAGACTGTGTTGTGAAGGAGTACATATAGGTTAGTCCTGAAGGCCATAAATTTTAGGGAAAAGAATCGTCGTCCCCACTGCAATGTACCACACGTTTCTTTAACGGCTGTATGACGTTAGACAAACTACAGTTCTCGTCTGATTACTGAAGTTAAGCAACGCAACCCCAGCTAATATTCGCATGAGGGACCGCTTGGAAACACTGGGTACCGCTAATACCCAAAACTCGTCGCGTCAGCGTAGCGTTTGTGCAGTCGCGGCATTAGAACTTTGCAGTGGAATGGGCTCTAATAACCTTGTAGTTGAAGGGCCCTAAAACACCAGCAAAAAAAAGTCATCCGCAATATCGTTGTTATGGGACACGAGATTATGATAAAGTAAACTTTATATCCTAGGAGAGGAAACACTAGCCAAGTAATTTCCTTAGCTCACGAAAGTTCGAACGCCATTCACCCGCCATGACAGTCCAGTCTGCCATTAGTAGAAATTATCGTCACCGCCACTATGTATAAACCCTACTTAATTAAGTCACCTAGATGTGCCATGACATGTGCCATCTGACAGTCTTCATGACTAATTTTACCAGACATTTATAGGCTGATGAATTTACCTCAAAATTACCTTAGAAATCAAGCGCTTCATAGAAAACCGACTGAACTTCTGTCGTCACTTCGAAAGAGCATAAAGGTCAATTCACACTATACGGTACGTTAATGGAACATATTATTTTATCTTTTATTCATATTATGCATATGAAATGTACCGTCAAGGAAAAGAAATGATTGATAGTATGGATACAATTCATATAAACGGTAGAACAATACAATATTTCTACTTTAGGTGACGGCATAACGTGAGGTAGAAATTCGGTATAGTGTGAATCTTCCTTTATGGTACGTTGTTCGGCATTCACGATATTGCACGACGGTTCACATATTACGTCTACGTGGGGGGTGACTTTTCACATAATTCCATTATATCACCAAAGGAAGGGGTTACGAGTAAAAATAAGTAGTAGTCTTCATTCACGATATCTCGATTAGGTGTAAGCGATGACCATCTGCACGAACTGAGGATGATAACGCACTAAGCAGCTACGTAATTCAACCTCAGGGTACAACGTACGTGGTTGTGCTCTTCGTATCTAGGATTTGGAATAAAACGTCACGCATAGCTGCTCTGCGGCGTTCCAAGTAGCAGTGTGACGTCACCATTTTTTGTGCTGTGTCGTCTATTTCAACGGTAATAGCCACAGGCGGCTCATGGGGCAGGCAAACCTAAGCGGCCTGCTAGGGCGGCAGATTTCATAGGGGCGGTCAAATTACAGAGGTACTTCCTTGTCATGCAGTCTATCGGTGATTTTAAATGTTTATAGTCCAGGGGTTCCCAAACTTCTGATTGGTGGGGCCTTTTCTAAATGTTGGCTTTCTCGAAGCGCCTTGTTGCAGAGCATTAGCAATGCATTAGCACAAATGCCAAGGGCGCGAGGGACGCTCGGACAATTTAGAACTGTATTAAATTTAATGGGGGGGGCGGCGATGGACCCACTTGCCTAGGGCGCCTGAAACTCACGAGCCGGGCCTGATAATAGCGTTAGCGCGTGGGTATACGGAACCAGGCATAAATTGTAAGACCTATAGAGCTCAGAATACGCATCGGTGACGCAGGAGGTGGAGAGCTCGATTTACTGCGGCAGCGGTTCCAGGCTCGATACTGGATCATGGTGGGTTGGCTTCTTTCGAGCGGCAGAGATGGAGAAGGAGATGGGTTTGTTGGTGTTTTAGGGCCCTTCAACTACAACGTCATCAGAGCCCTGTCCACTGCGTAGTTCGAATGCAGAGACTGCACAGACACTACATTAATGCGATGATTTTGGGTATTAGCAGTCTACCCAGTTTTCCCAAGCAGCCACCTATGTCAGTACTAACTAGGGTTGCGTTGATTCACTTCAGTGATCGGATCAGAACTGGTGTGTCCAACACAATAAGCCGCTCCCAAAGAGAGAGAGAGAGAGAGGCAGAGGCCCGAATGAGCCTTCCTTCAAATGACAAGTAAACCGAGGTCCCGACTTGTGTACGATGGTAAAGAACCCTCTCTACTGTGCAACGGGTAGCGAAGCACCTCCTAACCATTTTTACGCCTATGGCAGGGTCGGGTACCCACATAGAATCTTTGAATGGACACACGAGTGATATATTGGACAGTGCTTTTCCGCAGCCGGTTCACAACCAAAGTTGCAACTCCTATGCTTATTTATCGTCGGTCTACTGTTGGTTGGGACACTCCACCTCCACCAGACGCCAGAAGGAGGTGGGGAGAGCTCCTACAATTGGACATTTTGCCTCATTTACCCGTTGCATAGTAGAGGGGATCCGAAGGAAGGCGCACTCAGAGTCTCTCACTCAGGGCCGGCTTGATGGGTGTGCGAACTGTGCGGGGGTACAGGGCCCCGCACATTCAGAGATTGCGCGGGACCCTCTCTGAGGTACAACTTTTCTAAGTACCTTTCATATAAGAGAAGCCCCCCCCCCTCATCATTATTTTGCACAGGGCCTCGCAAAATATAGCGCCGACCCTGCTCTCACTCTGTCTCTCTCACCCGATAAAAGCAAACTAACATCGGTCTAGTATCAAACCTAGAACCACTGACGCAGTTACCGAGCACGCTACTCACTGTGGGTAGCAACTCAACGCTTTTCCCGCCTATGGCAGGGTCGAGTTCCCGTCTTGTCCCTCTGAAGGGACACAAAGGCGAGAATACTGAAGTGTTTTTCCACAGCCAACTGCCGACCAAAGTTGAAACCCCTATGCTTATTTATCGTCCGTCTACTGTTCGGTGGGGAATTTCACCGACGCCAGGGGGGCAAGCTCCTACACCTGGAAAAGGGTTAGGAGTTGCTTTTTTAATGTAGTGGGACAATAATTTGACAATAACTACTGAACATTTGGTTAAATTACTCTCCTGGCTTGTTTCACAATTAGTGCATGACGTTGAATTGAACAGCAGTACGAAGAAGACACCTTAGCAATTCCGTAACGTTTCAACGGAAGGAACGAATGAAAGTCGTTCTAAAGCCGCCAACGCCCATGTTTGGAATATTTTTCCAATTTAGAAATTTGATTTTTATTCGTGGTTATTAGTTCATATTGTTGGGAGAAGAAAGTCAATCGTTTATAATATATTTGGATAATATGTTTGTACGTATGTTTAGACTAGATTTCCTCGATGGGTGTGTGTGATTTGAATTATAAAATGTCATTATTCATAGTCAACAACGTACAGTAGGCCTACTACCAACTATGTACTAATATATTACTCAAACGGTCAACATAGGACACATACACGTTGACCATAAACTAAAATGACAATTAAGTTTATATTTGACATTCAAAACAATGACAAAACACACGGAGGAAATATGTGAAAACTTGAAGACGATTTGCATTCAAGGAATATAGCATACTAGGGGGGGGGGGGTTCTACATTTGTAAGAATGAGTGACAATGCATTTCGACCCGGAAAATAAGTTGAGAGGGATCCAGGTCTTCAAAAATTGCTCTTGGAATATAGGCTAAGAAACTAGTTTGGTGTGACCTTTCTCGTCTGTTTTTCCACAAGAAAACATTTTAAAGGAGGAGGAGGAAGAAGAAGAAAAGGAGCTAGAAACAAGGTGGAGGTAACGAAGAATGAGGTGAAGAAGCTTCGATACATAGTCAGAGAGAGACAAGGAGAGAGAGAAAGAGAGGTACGTTGATGGCGAGGGTCGCCACTGAGGACAGGTCATTTCGATAGATTATTTTCACTGCTTCCATTTAATTAGACATTTAAATTCCATTTAAATATATGCAGTAACGAAACAAGAGCATTTGACTTTGTAATTTCAAACTTAACAGGCAAGAAGAGAACCTAGCCTACTCTGCACTAACCAGAACAGTATGCAATCGATTATATAAAAAACCGGCCTAAGCAGCACCCAAAATGATAACATTCAGGGAAAAAAATGTCTGGAAGACGGGGAGGGGGGGGTCATTTGACAGATTATCCTGTTGACCAAGAATGTCCTACAATGATTAAAAACGAAATTTTGTATATGACCGGAATTTGGTTGTCAGTTAGTTACCATTTCTGATAACGCTTCCAAGTGGTCAGGTAACTATAAGTAAGGTTACGGACATTCCAAACATTTCAATTGTTTCCCGCCTATGGCAAGGTCGAGGTTACGAGTTCCAACTCTCCAGTGTCTTTTTTTTTTATTAAACTTCACAAATCTGAACAATGAAACGTAATAGTGTGATCAACAAGCAAGCAACTCCTAACCCATTTCCCGCCTATGGCAGGGTCGGGTACCCATCTTGTCCCTCTGAATGGACATAGGGCGATATATTGGTCATTGTTTTTTCTGCAGCCGTTTGCCGGCCAAAGCTGCACCCCTACTCTTATTTATCGTCGGTATAGTGTTCGTTGGAGAATGCTACCGACGCCAGGGGGCGAGCTCCTACACCTGGAAATTATCCCTCATCTATCCGTTGCATAGTAGAGAGGGTTCTTTTACGTGCACCCACACGGGACTTCGGCTTTTACTTCTCATCCGAAAAAAAAGGCACACTCGCGGCCTCTTTCTCACCCGAAAGAAGCCCATCCACCTCGGTCCAGTATCGAACCTAGAACTACTGACGCAGTTGCCGAGCGTGCTAACCACTACGGCACCGCGGCGAGCCACAGTCATAATAACCACCGTGGTCGGTCGAATCTTCTAATGCAAGAACAGCTTCTACCCCTTTTCCCACCTATGACAGGGTCGGGTCCTCATCTCGTCCTTCTGAACGGACACAAGGGTCCTCTGTTCAACGGTGTTTTTCCGCAGCCGGCTACCGACCAAAGCTTCAACCCCCGATGCTTATTTATCAAACGGACTACTGTTCGTTTGGGAAGTGTACCGAGGCCAGCGGGGGTGGGGGGGCCGCCGAACTCCTACACCTGGGAATTTTGCCTCATCTACCTGTTGCTTAGTAGAGAGGGTTCTTTGACGTACAAATGCCACTGTACTCCACACGGGACTTCGGGTTTACTTCTCACCCGAAGGAAGGCGTTCTCGGGGCTTCTCTCTCGCCCGAAAGAAGCCAACCCACCTCTATACGGTATCGAATCTGGAACCACTGGCGCAGCAACCTGCATCACCGAGGCAGGTGTAAGTTTCTTAAAATATAACTTACAAGGAGAAGAACAAAGTGGCTAGGCGGAGGAGGGTCCTAGCATCCTTGACTCCTGCGTCAGTGGTTCCATTTGATAGTTGTTGTTTCAGGGCTCACAACTACATTGGCAGTGGCGTCACTAGGTGGATGCGGGCTGCACCGGGTGACACCACTCGCACCATGACAAATGGGGTGACACCAAAGCAGAAGAAGTGGCTTTTTTCGGGAGAGAGGGGGGGTGACACCATGGCGTCGCCGCACCGGGTGACGCCAACCTTAGGGACGCCACTGTACATTGGTCATTAGGGCCCAGAATGGATACTAATGTAGAATCTGTATAGTCTATACACTGTTGCGACGAATGGGTATCAGCAGGACCCAAGCGACCACCGATCCTAGTACTATTTGGGCTTGTATTGCTTAATTTCGGTGATCAGACGAGAACCGGTGTGTCCAACGCAATGCGACCGCTAGTTTCGATACTGGATCAAGATGAGTTGGGTTCTTCAGCGCAGAGAGAGAGAAAGGAAAGAGGGGGAGAGTCCCTTATAAGGTGCGCCTTCCGTCGGATAGCAAGTTCCCATTGTCCCCTTGGTCCCATGTCCCTTTTACGTCAAACAGCCCTTTCTACAGCCAGGGGGGGTAGATCGGCAAAATTTCTGGGTGTAGGAGCTCGCCCCCACCCTCGGGATTGGTGGAGGAAAAGTGTCCCAATAACGAAAAATAGGCCGACATAGGGGCTGCAGCATTAGGTCGGCAACAGCCCGGCTGCGCAAAAAAAACCCGTCCAACAGATCCGCCCAATGGGACAAAAAATGGGTGCATGCCCGATCCTACCCTAGACGGAGGGAGAGAGGGTTAGCAATTATTGTTTGGCTTTTGCAAAGAGGATATGAACAAGGTCTGATTGGAAGTACCTAGCGACCAGGTGTTCTTCCATCAGGACAAAAGTTTATCACGTAATATCCTGTTTATCCTACCCCTGTCTCTTTTCTACGTTTTTCGGCAATTAAACTTCTGAGAAGAGACGTTTTTCAAGTTTAAAAAATTCGTGAACTTTTTTTTTTCTCTCTTTAAACTATCACAGTATGCTAATTATAGTACTATTTTAAAATGCAGTCGAAATCGGACCGATCAAGGATCCACCTTAATTTCGCATAATAATGTGAACTATTCAGGACATGTCCTGCTAACATGGACAGTCAGTCGTTGGTGGACCACTCATTTCTTTTCTTTTAGTTGACCTATCGACCCAACGATAATTTTATCTTTAGTTCGTCAGTGCAATATTGAAAGGAACCAATTAACAGCACCAGCAACACTTAATGACCTAAAAACGGATGCTAGGTGGTGACATCCAGAATTGGAATCGGGCACAAATATTCACGAATTATTCACTCACCCATTTACTACCTACCTACCCACCAGTTACTAGCGCTAAACGGTTTGCAATTGCGTACCTGTCCCATAGGCAGTTCTTGAGTTAAACCCTTCATTTTAAAGGATCTCAAAAGCCAGTATAAATAATAGCTACACCCTGTTTAAACCAAAAACTTATTACAGTATAAACACACCTGTATTCCGAATTCATCGCCCCCCTCTCTCTCTCCCTCTCTCGCCCTCCCTCTTTTTTTTCTTATTGTTCTTATTATTAATGTGAAATATGTAATTTAACTTGTTTTCAACTTCTTTATAGGGCAGGTATGCTTGTTCATTTACTCCTCGAAACCTAATTCAGGTCGTTGTCAACCAGGTAATTTTCTTTTTTTTTGGATAATGGGCGAGTTCACTCCCTCTCAAGAAAAAGCAAAAGGAACTCCTAACCCCTTTTCCCGCCAATGGCAGGGTCGGGTACCCATCTTGGTTGTTTTGCTGTTGTTGTTGGTGTTTTAGGGCCCTTCAACTACAAGGTCATTAGAGCCCCGTCCATTGTGTAGTTCTGGTGCAGGGACTGCATAGACACTACATTAATGCGACCATTTTTGGATACTAGCGGTACCCAGTTTTCCCAAGCGGCCAACCATGTCAGTACTAGCTGGGGTTGCGCTGCTTAACTTCAGTGATCAGACGAGAATTGGTTTGTCCAACGCATCTCGCCCCTCCCTACCCATCTTGTCCCTGTGAATGGACAGATGGGCTATCTATTGCACAGTATTTGTCCACAGCTTGTTGCCTACCAAAGCTGCAACCCCTATGCAAGGGCGGATCCAGAGGCTGGCTCAGGGGGGGGGGTGATCACCCCGATCACCCCCCCCCCGTGGATCCGCCACTGCCCCTATGCTTGTTTATCTTCGGCCTACTGTTCGTCGGGGCACTCCACGAATGCCAGAGGGCAAGTTCCCACACTTGGGGAATTTCGCCTGATCTACCACCTGAGTACCCGCCGTGGTGGCGTAGTGGTTAGCTCACTCGGCAACTACGCCAGTAGTTCTAGGTTCGATACTGGACCATGATGGGTCGGCTTCTTTCGGGCGAGAGAGAAGCCACGAGTGTGCCTTCTTTCGGATGAGAAGTAAAACCGAGGTCCCGTGTGGGTGTACGATGGCACTTGCACGTAAAAGAACCCTCTCTACTGCGCAACGGGTAGATGAGGCAAAATTTCCAGGTGTAGGAGCTCGCCCCCTGGCGTCGGTGGAATTCCCATCCCCCCCCCCAAAAAAAACAATGAATAGCAGATCGACGATAAATAAGCATATGGGTTGCAGCTTTGGTCGGCAACCGGCTGTAGAAAAACAGTACCCAATAAACCACCCTTGTGTCCATTCAAAGTGACAAGATGGGTATCCGACCGTGCCACAGGCGATAAAAAGGTTAGGAGTTGCTTTTTGCTACTCGTTGCATAGGAAAGAGAGAGAGAGAGAGAGAGCTCATTTTCTAGCAGTCGTGACATCGTACCCTACACGGGACCACCAGGCTCGGGGAGCGGCGAATTGCGTTGGACACACCAGTTGTCGTCTGATAACTGAAGTTAAGCAGCGCAAACCCCAGCTAGTACTGACGTGGGTGGCCGCTTAGGAAAACTGGGTACGGCTAGTATCCAGAAATCGTCGCATTAGTGTAGTGCAGCGGGTTCCGCAATACATCCCTGGGGGTTCCGCGATTCAAAATGAAAATTCGTTAGCAGCGGCAAGATATAGTTTTTTAAAGGTGGGATGGGGTTCCCCTAAAACATCTTATAGTTCTAAGGATTCGGTGAGTCGACAAAGTTTGGAGACCACTGGTGTAGTGCATCAGAACTACACAGTGGACGGGACTCTAATGACCTTGTAGTTGAAGGGCCCTAAAACACCAACAAACAACAACAACAACAAAGCCACCAGGCTCGCGACTTTATTTCTCATCCGACGGAAGGTGCGATGAAGCCAACCCATCTCGATGCAGTACCGGACTTGGAACCACTTCATCGTTGAAATTAAACAACGCAATCCCAGCTAGCAGTGACATGGGTGGCCACTTGGGAACACTGGGTACCGCTAATACCCAAAAAAATCTTCGCATTAGTGTAGTGTCTGTTCAGTCTCTGCATTAGAACTAAGCAGGGGAGGGGGGGGGGGCTCTAAAACACAAACGAAACCAATGGGGAGAAAGGCGAGAGTGCAGGACCAGAACCTACAGAGCCGACCCTGCCTCAGGCGGGATAAGGGTATGATGATAACTTATTTCCCGAAATCATTCCCAAATTGCTAATATTATAATTACCTTCATAATTTAACTTGAATTACTTAATATACTTTAAAAAAATAAAATAAAATAAAATTGTAATCATGCGAAGTGGTAATGAGGAGGTAATATTTTGGCAGGGGGGGTGTGTTCTGAAGAACTAAAAATTTAAATATCAAATATTTCGCCACGTTAAAATATTAGATTCTTTTTGTCTTTAGTAAAAAGTGATGACGAGAATTAATAAATTTATCTTTCACAGGTAACTATTTAAAAATTGTACAGTCATAAATTATCATTTTTTTATCTTACCTGAAATGCACACCTTCTTTTCCTTTAAAGAAAAAACAAAGATTTAAAAATGATAATAATAAATAAAACATTTCCAATCAAATTTTTTAAAATCATCATTATCATCATTAGACTATATACACTTTAATTTTCAACCATAAATTTATTTTCTTTTTAATTTCTACCTCCTCTATTAATGAAACAAGGGGGAAGGGGGGGGGAGGGGGGTTTATGAAATTGCCAACAATAAAAATAAAACCAGGCAATTTTTTAAACATCATATTTATATAATGACGAATTTTAAAATTAAATATTTATAGCGACTGATAATTACTAATTATGAATTGTAAAGGTCGTTGTGACCTAAACGTGACTACTACGCATGCGTTATGCTAACATCCGCTGGTCGCTTTGAGGTAGCATAGTTCTGGTGGGACATTGGCCTAAGTGATAAACAGTAGGTTACCGGTGAATTCATTCGTAACCCATTTCCCGCCTTGTGGCAGGGTGGAAGGATGTCAGATACCGGGAACGTGGAAGTATTCTTACATAGCCTGTGACAGCGGCTTTGTGCATTGGATACAACAGTTCTCGTCTGAATCATTGATGTTAAGCAACGCAACCACAGCTAGTACTAACAAGGGTGGCCGCTTGGGAAAACTGGGTACCTCTAATACATAATAAAGTGTAGTGTCTGTGCAGTTCCTGCATTAGAACTACGCAGTGGACGGAGGGCTCTAATGAACTTGTAGTTGTAAAGCCCTGAAACACCAACAAACCAAATCCAGATTGGATGCTGAAAGAGAGGCTGTATTACGCTGGACACCCCAGTTCTCCTCTGATCACTGAAGGTAAGGGACCCCCCCCCCCCTCTCGCTGGTACTAGCTTGGGTGACCGCTTGGGAACATTGGGCATTGTGCAGACTCTGCATTAGAACTAAGCAGTGGACGGCGGGCTCTAATGACCTTGCAGTTGAAGTGCCCTAAAACACCATGGAAACAAAAAAAAGAGCCAGAAATGCACTCGGGAGGGGGGTGGCTTCCCTCGTTGGGTTATGACATCGTCCGCCTTGGGCCGGGATTTAAACTACAACCATGGACTCACAAGTCCGGTGCACGGTCCACCGAGAGCCCTCCAGACAGATTTATGTCCGATTATGACAGATTTACTCTGCCCCCAGGCAGGTTTGGGACCCGCCTCGGTAGCCTCGCAGTTGGTAGCGTGTTCGATAAGTGCGTCAGTAGTTCAAGGTTCGATACTGGACCAAGGTGGGTTGACTTCTTTCGGGCGAGAGAGTTGTTCCGAGCGCGCCTTCAATCGGATGAGAAGTAAAACCGAGGTCCCGTGTGGTGTAAGATGGCATTTGCACGTCAAAGAACCCTCTCTACTGTGCAACGGGCAAATGAGGCCAAATTTCCAGGTGTAGGAGCTTACCACCTGACGTCAGTGGAATTCCCTTCCCTCAAAACGACCAGCAAACCGACGATAAATAAGCGTAGGGGGTGCAGCTTTGGTCGGCAATCAGCTGCGGAAAAACACTGTCCAATACATCACCCTTGTATCCATTCAGAGGGACAAGATGGGTACCCGACTCTGCCATAGGCGGGAAAAGGGTTAGGAGTTGCTTTGTTGCCGGAACCATCACACACCTAAACGTATAAATGACCACGGTTTCGTACTTGAAAAAGAGAGACCAAGATACGAACCAGTGACCGTCTTATTCGTCATCATGATACCCTTATCCCGCCTGTGTCAGGGTCGGGCCTGCGGGACCTTCTTTTCTTCTCGGAGGACATTATATTGTATTGTGATCTGCGTTTAAATAAATAATTCAATAAACTAATCGGTTATTTACTAAATATCAGTGTCAATAGTTGGGAAAGAATGTACATTTAAATAAGCCAATGGTCGAGCAATGTCCACCCAATGAATTCAGTGAAAAAATTCTAATTAGTTCGCCGGACAACACTAATTACCAAAGTGATAGTGATTTAATTTATATCAACAAAGCAACTCCCGCCTATGGCAGGGTCGAGTACCCATCCTGTCCCTCTGGATCGAGCGACGAATTGCGTTGGACACACCAGTTCTCGTCTGATCACTGAAGTTAAGCAGCGCAACCCCAGCTAGTACAGACATGGGTGGCCGCTTGGGAAAACTGGGTACAGCTAATACCCAAAAATCGTTGCATTAGCGTAGTGTCTGTGCAGTCTCTGCATAAGAACTATGCTGTGGACAGGGCTCTAATGACCTTTGTAGTTGAAGGGCCCTAAACCACCAACAAATAAACAAACAATAACAACAATCCCTCTGGATGGACACAACGGCGATCTATTGGACAGTGTTTTTCCTCAGCCAGGTGCCGACCAAAGCTACAACTCCTATGCTTACCTATCATCAGTCTACTGTTGGTTACGGCACTCCACTTCCACCAGACGCCAGGACGGGTGGGGGGGGGGGGCGAGCTCCTACACCTAGAACTTTGCCTCATTTGCCCGTTGCACACTAGAGAGGGTTCTTTGATTTGGAAATGCCATCGTACACCAAACGGGACCTCGGCTTACTTCTTATCGGAAAGAAGGCGCACTCGGGGACTCTCTCGATCGCCCGAAAAAAGCCAACCCACGTCAGTCCAGTATCGAACCTAGAACCCCTGGCGGAATTACGGAGCGTGTTATCTCTGCTCCACCGAGGCTGGATGCGCAGGAATAAAATTTCGGCTAAACAACTTTGAACACTTATTTTGAATACCATTATTACTACTGAAAATCTCTCCCTGAACTAAAAATTATTAAATTAAGCTGGTCAACGATCCCTTCAAAATTTTAAATTTCTGTGTAAATTTTAATAATTATTATTAGAATTTAAAAAGGACATCACACTCTGTATATTTTTTTTTTAAATTTAAAAAGTCACCAACATCACCGTTGCTACAATGACCATGAAGTCATTTGCTCGAATATTTCTTTATGTTGATTAAAACAGTTTATTAGGATGAGTGGGCACCACAACCGTGACATCGTCATTACACTTTTTTTTCTTGAAATTTAAATAAAATTTAAAATTTAATAATAATAATAAAAAAATCCTCAATTAGGTCTAGACGATATTTATTGCGTAATATAAATAAGTGTCATTAGTTGTCGACCATTGATTCAAAACTCACCCTGATGCCTGACCTAGTCTCATTATAGCAGTAATGAGTAATGGTCAAGCACATAAAAAAACATCCGCACCACTAGAGATGGACACAGTTCGGGGAGGGGGAGAAGAGGGACAGGAAGGTGGTCTACTCCACTGTACATCAAATGAATTTGTTAATTCGCATTTCGACGATTATTTATTATTACTTCCTCTAAATCCTGCAGAAGGAGATAAACAGAAGAGGACAATGCCTAATTTTCAGTTCACGAATTTGCATACCTGTCTTATTCCCCCCCCCCCCCCCCGTGCTGCACTAAATAGCAAGGAATCCGAGGGGAAGAGGAGGGGGGGTAAGGATACAAAAGGGTTAAGTTGTCACCACGACAACCATTTTGAGCGGCTTCAAAGATGACGATAACCTTCCTAATAACTATCTTTGCAAAAGCAGCTCCTAACCCTTTCCCCGCCAATGGCAGGGTCGGGTAGGATCAAGTACCCATCTTGTCCTTCTGAATGGGCACAAAGGCGATCTATTGGACAGTGTCTTTCCGCAGCCGGTTGTCGACCAAAGCTGCAACCCCTATGCTTATTCATCGTCAGTCTACTGTTGGCTGGGACATCCACCTCCACCACACGCAAGGAGGAGCGGAGGGGGGGCAGATCCTACCCCTGGGAATGCCGCCCCATCTACCCGTTGCATAGTACAGAGGGTTCTTTGACGTGCAAATGCCATCGTACACCACACGGGACCTCAGTTTTACTTCTCATCCGAAGGAAGGCGCAATCGGGACCTCTCTCTCGATCGCCCGAAATAAGCCAACCCAGGTCGATCCAGTATCGAACCTAGAACTACTAACGCAGTTACCGAGCGTGTTACCCACTGCGCCACCGAGGCCGGTGCCAATAACTACCTTCGAAAAAAACAGGAGAGGAGACCATGAGGAAGACAAGAAAAATTTAAATCCTACGATCATAAACGGTAAGGTGTCATGCTGATTACAACAGGTGTGTAGATATCAAAAAACAAAAATTTGCCTTGGGCGTTATCATTGGGACAAAGAGGAAGGTAGAGGGTTTGAAGGAAGGAATGGGACCAAAGGAAACTTTCCTGATTTTGTTTCTGTACACGTGAAGATCGTGGACATCGTCGAAAAAATGGACACGTAATGAGAAGAACTGGACACTGGAAGAATGGACACGTAATGAGAAGAGGGGAAAAGGAGCTCCTCAGGTTCATTTCACGAATGCAGGTGGTCGGAAGCACCCGGGGAAGGGGGAGACCGAGGCAGACGTGGGAGCAGGTTATCCGTAGGATATGACAGTGGGTGGGGTGGACGGGGACAGATGGGAGTGGAGGGCTAGAACCCCATCAGACCCGACCCTGCCACGGGCGGGATAAGCATATGATGATGATGACACGTGAAGATGAGCAAAATATCCAGGTTAGGAACACGCCTTGCCCTGCCCCGGTAAATTAACTTCAAATGTTAACCCCCTCTCGATCCGCCCCCGCTCGGTCCGGTATCCAATCTAGAATTGCTGACGCAGTTACCGAGCGTGCTACCCACTACGCCATCGAGGCGGGTCTTGCATTAATATTTATCTGCAAGAAAAATGGATATTTCACTAAATAGTAGTCAGGAAAGTACTGCATGCGATGTTGTTATCCTAATCAACATTTAGGCAATCCCCCCGCTTCCCTCATCTTTAAAAAATAAATTACCTTTCAAAACTTGGATAAAACTGACAGCCACTAGCGTGACTAAAAATCTTAAGTCTGACGATTTAATGGAATTTATAACAAAATAGTTGTGGCCTACAAATTGCTCCAATAGAAATATCTAAAGGGCAATGAACTCCACAAAGGCTGCTGATGACTAAATACAGTGACCTTTAAAGGCCGACCAATTCGAAGTGGGCGATACAAAAGCAACTTCTAACCCTTTTCCCGCCTATGGCAGGGTCGGGTACCCATCTTGTCCCTCTGAATGGACACAAGGGCGATATATTGGACAGTTTTATTTTCGGCAGCCGGTTTGCTGACCAAAGCTGTAACCCCTAAGCTTATTTATCGTCGGTTTACTGTTCGTCGGGGAATTCCACGGAGGCCATGGGAGAGACAGCTCCTACACCTGGAAATTTTGCCTCATCTACCCGTTGCACTGGGGCACTCCACCTCCACCAGCCGCCAGGATGGAGGGAGGGTGGAGGCGAGCTCCTAAACCTGGAAATTTTGCCTCATCAGCGCGTTGCATAGTTGAGAGGGTTCTTTGACGTTCAAATGACATCGTACACCAAGCGGGACCTCGGTTTTACTTCTCATCCGAAAGAAGGCACACTCGCGGCTTCTCTCTCGCCCGAAAGAAGCCGACTCACCACGGTCCAGTATCGAACCTAGAACTACTGGCGCAGTTGCCGAGCGTGCCGAGGATGACTAACAAGAGGAAGATGAAATAATTCCTTTTGTGTGAAATAACTGGGATAAATACTTACTACATTTAGATTTTTTAATGAAGCAAATCGTTGAAATTATGTGGCGAACTGCGCGGGTATGTAAAAAACTATTCACAAGAAGCAATTTAACAAAAACTACGAAGTTCAAGATCAGCATGCGGCAGCCATTTTAGCAAAATGGAATGGTAACCAAGTAAACGTTCTATCCGGTTGCACGCGCAGGATGCAGGTCGCGGCAGAGACAAGGGAGAAAAAACATTCTGAGCTAAACTTTCTGATTGGTTAAGAGGGGTAGTGACGTCATCGTTTGACACGGTTTGAAAATGATGGCAAGTAGCAAAAAGGAAGAGGGGAAGAGACAAAGTTTCAAGAGTTGGATGGATGCATTCAAAAAAGGTGACTAAAAGTGTTGGCGCAAAAGGTCAGCATCGCAGTCTACAAAAGTGTTGTCTACTTGATAAGAGAGTTGCGCGAATCTCAACTTTAAATGTTTGGTGTGCCTCTTTATAAATAACCGCAACATTCGTGCGTGTAACTTATTAATTACAAACATGTATTATTATTACTATTAACGGTAAAATTCGTCTATTAAGTGATTCAAAGGGTATCATCACAGGTGTACAACTTACAAACTATACTTAACCCTCCAAATCTTCCAGAGTACCAAGTTTCATTTGGATATTCACCACAATCTAACCTTTAAATCCATGCAACAAAACACTCTCATTCATAACATTCAGAAAGAAGATTAAAAATGCTCGGTATCGATGACAAAAAGATGCCGAATCGCGCCAATTATCATCATCATCATCATCATAAAATTCAACTTTGTGGCTATCGTAATTATATTACGTCATTAACCAGGATATTTATTTTTCTCTGTGCATTTCCAAGTTATGGTAAGTTTCCTAAATGTGTATTATTGGGGAGGAGGGGGCCTGGGGGTATCATATACCCTGGAGTGTCATGTCCAACCATTCAATTGTAGAAATGCAACTAAAAATCTACGCAAAAGCAACTCCTAAACCTTTCCCCGCCTATGGCAGAGTACCCATCTTGTCCATCTGAATGGACACAAGGGCCTCTCTCTCTCTCGCCCGAAAGAAGCCAACCCACCTAGGTTCAGTATCGAACCTAGAACCACTGACGGAGTTACCGAGCATGCTAACCACTGCACCATCAAGGCGGGTCACGATACAAGACTGAAGTGGGTCGGCTTTTTTTGGGCGCCTTCCTTGGGAGGAGAAGCAAACCCGAGGTCCCGCGTGGTGTACCATGGTTTGGAGCACTTCACCCAGCTCCTACACCTGGAAATTTTGCCTCATCTACCTGTTGCATAGTAGAGAGGGTTCCTTTACGTGCTAATGACATTGCATGCCATACGGGCCCACGGTCTTACTTTTCATCCGACGGAAGGCACAGTGGGGGGCATCTTTCTCTCTCTCTCGCCCGATAGAAGCCAACCCACCTAGGTCCAGTATCGAACCTAGAACCACTGACGGAGTTACCGAGCATGTTAACCACTGCACCATCGAAGCGGGTCCTACAAAAACTACGACAAAAAATATTCTTTATTTTGTTTTAAAGGAAGTCCAACTTAAATAGTTTTTGTTTTCGTAGTTAAAAATGAGAAGGAAGTCTTCCCAAAACTAACTCATCATCTATTCTTGTAGTTATAAAAGTAACTAGATAGGTAATTGGTTGTTATTATAAACACCTAACAGGTTTCTTTTTTTTTTGTAAATATAGAGCATAAAAAATTTAAGTTGTATATTGATCTGATAAAAAATAGAGACGCTTGTCTTTGAAACCAACCATGTTAGAGCATTTAAATTTCCAGGGTTATTTGTCAACCTTCAAAAAGGAACATCTGTCAAATTAATTAACCATCTAATACAATGTGATAACTAGAACCGGAAACTAAGTGCTCTTTATATATAAATTGGCAACAGATACTGTCAGAATACATCAGATACTGTCCAATAGATCACTCTTGTGTCCATTCAGAGGAACGAGTTTGGTACCCGACCCTGCCATAGGTGGGGAAAGGGTTACGAGTTGCTTTTTATACTGTCACAATACCTTGTAAGTTTTTAAAAGATTTCATATTAACAGAGTCCGTTTGCGGTTGAGGAAAGAGTGCAGTAGCTCATCGATACCGGTATACCGTCGGTACAATCTAAGACAATAAAAAAAAAACATTAGAGTTAAAAATATGGTTCACTAATGTCCAGAATTGACCCAATGAACAGTGAATGACAAGGGTGAAATAATGACTAACTGATATACACTGGGGAGGAAGGAACAACGGAAGGAAGATGAATGATAAATAATATCTAACATTTTATAATAGTTATCCTCGTCTTCTTCCCACTCTTTGAATTCATAATCACTACCTGTGTGAGATGGTAAAATGTGATAGTATCGAACGAAATATTGTAGTAGCAATTCAGTAATAGGAAGATAGTAATTACATACCTTATTACTTCTGTTATTGTTGTTTGTTCTAAAAACATCAGGGAGGGGAAAAGTTCAGGGCCAAGAAGATGAAAGAGAAAATTATTTTAAGGAATAGTAGACATATTAGTCTTATAGATTAAAGAGAATTCATTCACATACAGGTCGTGACCTTCGTATCGCTTGAGAGGAGACACAATTTAGTGCCAGCAAGAAAAGGACACAGTTTGTCCTACAAACAACTATGATTGCGAGACCTCATCAACTATCATAGTGCCCCATAAATCATCTATAAATGAAATAGTAATTCAGATTGCGAGATAAAATTAAAGGTGACCGGTTAATCAGTCAAGAATACCAAAATGGCGTTGACATTCTATGCCTGCTGTTCTTTTTCGTGTATTCTATTCCAATTCTTCTAAGGCGCTGTGATCCAAGGACATGGTGTTCTTTCCATCGAATTAGAACGTCATTTTCCAAATCCATCCTTGATAAACATTTAACAACATCTACGTACAATTTCAAAAACAAAACAAATTTACTTCATTTCACTTTATCCAGACCTCGTATACAGTAGATAGAAATCCATCATTTACATTGTCATCGTTCAGTCAGACAGGTACAGTACAAATTAATCATTCGTCAGGTATTGACAAAATGGACTTCGAGTTAAGCCTTGTTCTTTTTACAATATTTATCCACGTTATAAACTTTTCATTTAAAAACTAAAAGTCCTTATTTACTTTTGTAATGGTGTCAGAAAAGGAAAATTACTTTTGAAAAAAATTATATATTATTCATAAAAAAAGAGGTAGTAATTCCGTTCTGTGTTTATTTCATGTAACAGACTCTAATGAAATTTCCTTAGTTGGACAGGTGTTTTTCATCTCCGTTGACATCGGGGTCATGCTAATCTGCTCAAGCGATTCACAAATTACTGGCGAGAAACTTTTTTTTTTTAAATTAAACGCCGCCAAAACAGAGAAAGGTAGGGAAGGGGGAAGGATTTCTTAATTCAATTAATAAAAATCCTTTTTTAAAGATAAAAAAAAATATTCACTAAAGGTTTATGACTGAGACTACATAAGCGGCTATTCCATTTAGGTAGACGTATTTTAATTTTAGACAGGTATCCTGTTGACCCTTCGCCCGAAGTTAAATCATATAAATGTAACCTCTGTCTTTATGAAATGTAGTTAACAGTTATTTTCATTCAGATTTTAAAACACGAAGACCTCTCTCTCTGTCTTTATTGACGCGGTAATCAGCAACAAAAAAAAGTACTCCACTGCGAGTAACAGAGAGCAGATGCCATTTAAGATACTCACCTGTGAACGTCCTTGCAAAACAAAAAATAAACCGTTAAGAGTATGTCATATCAGTGGACAGACAAGGGTTAAGGCCAGACGGTATTTTATTTTACAACAAAGCACCTTTCAATTCTCCTCTATTGCCTCTTCTTTTTTTTCAGTGTAGCATTTCCGGACCACGCCTTAACGCATAATCTTGCAATTCGTCGGGTTCCGCGTTTAAATCTGACAACGGTCTCATGGCGCCCTACTTGCCCTAAAGGGGACCACTTTGTAAGAATGAATCAAGGTAATGATAGTTGAGCAAAGGAGGAAGGTGTCGAGAGACCGAGAGAGGTAGAAAAGTAGATAGGTAAATTGATAGACAGGTTGCTTCTTCTTGTTCCTTCGTGCCACTTGTTTCTTTCTACCCACCTTTTTTTTTCTTTATTGGCGGTCAATGTTAAAAAAGCTGCATTCCTGACGTTGTTGGCCTCCTCATCAGGTCGGTCGTCCCCACCACACGTCTCCCAGTAATCGGCGTGGCCGTGACCTTTCAAGTCTGTATTAATTTGTGTTTCTAAGAAGAAGAAGAAGCTTGATTGTCCGTATACTCCTGGCAGGGAACCAGGAAAGGAACATAATTTCCTGTTTGACAAAGAAAAATAGGGGGTCAAGTCAAAATGACCACGACACCAAGGTCTTAACAGATTTCATTGTTGCTTAAGTCGCTGGAAGGGGACCGTTGAACCTACGAGCGCTTTCTGGGGCGTCTGCAAGCTCCAATATGTGGGAGGGAATCTGTCATGTCTTTTGAAAAACAAAAGGTTATTTTCGGGCCTACGAAACGAGTGCGCATAGGTTCCTCTTTCGTCCAAGATTCTTTGTTGGTGTTTTAGGGCCCTTCAACTACAAGGTCATTAGAGCCCCGTCCACAGTGTCGTTCTTATGCAGATACTGCACAGACACTACACTAATGCGACGATTTTTGGGTATTAGCAGTGCCCAGTTTTCCCAAGCGGCCACCCATGTCAGTACTAGCATGTCAGTACTGCTTAACTTAAGTGATCAGACGAGAACGGGTGCGTCCAACGCAATTCGCCGCTCTTTTAGTCCAAGAGAAGACCCCCAGTTAGGACAGAAGCTGAGTGTGTGGTCAAGTAGGTAAATATAGGGAAACATTTCACAGTAAGAACTGTAGAAGTCTGGACCCGTCTCGGTGGCGTAGGAAGTAGAGTGCTCGATTTACTGCGTCAGTGGTTCCAGGCTCGAGGTGGGTTGACTTCTTTCGGGCGAGGGAGAAGCCCCGAGTGTGTCTTCCTTCGAATGAGGAGTAAAGCCATTTTCCCGTGTGGTGTACGATGGCATTTGCAACTCAAAAGAACCCTCTCTACTAGGCAACGGGTAGATGCAAAAGTCCCAGGTGTAGGAGCTCGGTGGAGTGCCCCAGTTGCAGCTTTGGTCAGCAACCGGCTGTGGAAAAATACCGTCTTAATAGATCACCCGTGTGTCCATTCAGATGGACTACATGGGTATCCGATCCTGCCATAGGCGGGAAGAGGGTTAGGAGATGCTTTTAACTGTAGAGGTCAGAATATCGTGTGACATCTATACGACAACCGCCAAGCTATGGAATCCTGGTGCAGGTGACGCATTTCCCCACCCTCTCTGCCATCATCCTAGACAGGGGTGGAAGGGCAAATAGGCTTGGTACAGTACATTATTTTTACCACGAATTTTGAGCTATCATTTGAAAAAGAAATAGGTGAAAAAAGTAATCTCAAGAAGGCATGCAAGAGATGTTGTTGTTCACGTCACGGTAACAAGTAGAGATGCCTCCTTGTCCTAATTTCAAAGTGGTTCCGTTCTCTGTTCCGGTATTCATTACTCAAAACCAGGAAACTATTTTTTTTTTTTCATTTTCCAACTCCTGTTCCTCCACCTGCTTATCTTCCCATTCTTTTTCTCTCTACACTGACCCTTAAGCGCTCAACTGACCTCTTTCCTGACGGTCAACACATTATCGAATGGCAATCTGATTAAACACGTTCTGTTACGTCAACGTGGATGACATTTATTTAGGAAGTTTTGTTTTCCACCAGGACAGTGGTGCCTTTCATCTGGTTTGTTCTAACCAGATGAAAGGCACCACTTCTGGAACCTGTGAACCCGTGCCATGCTGAATTTACCTACGGGCTAAGTAAGATCAAGACTAGGTCTTTCCCAAGGGACCTGGTATTTAAGTTAATTCATTCTACAGTACATTGTTAAGGTCATCTGCTCTATTAAAGCTGCTGTTGTTTGTGTTTTAGAGCCCTTCAACTACAAGGCCATTAGAGCCCCGTCCACTGGGCAGTTCTGATGCAGGGACTGCACAGACACTACACTAATGCGACGATTTTTGGAATCTATCAGTACCCAGTTTTCCCACGCGGCCACCCATGTCAGTACTAACTGGGATTGTGTTGCTTAACTTCAGTGATCAGACGAGAACTGGTGTGTCCAACACAATTTGCAGCTCCTATAAAAATTGGTATTTCGGCTTTTGGCACCCCTTCTTTAGAGAGGCCCATTGCATTTTCTAGATCTAGGGTCTCCCTAAAAAAAAGAATCCGACACTAACCCGGCACATCCGACGCCCCCCCCCATCGAATACATGGAAGGAGTAAGTGAATTTACCGTGCGTCCCAAAATAAATGAGAAGCACCGACACACTAGTGTCCTGGGTCCAATGTATGTCAAGTGTTAATTGGAACTACTGTGCACGTCCTCTGAGATTCAAATTTGGAGTTACGCCACTAAAATTCTCCCCAAAAAGGGGGTACCTCTATACACATGGAGGGTACCTTCAATGGGCATTCAAGGGCTCCTACACAAAGTAATACAATATTTCATTTTCTTTTCAGCTTTGGGATGTGGCTATCCCGGTGCACCTTCGCATTCCATAGTCTCGTTTTCGACAGAGGTCATCGGCCCTGGAACAATAGCTACGTATGAATGCGAAAGCGGATTTGAACTTCTGGGACCAATAAGAAGAACATGTAGTGAAAACAGTACCTGGACGCCTCAAGGAATTCCCTTTTGCGGTGAGTCAATTCTTTTCATTTGGTCCTTTTGGACAAAAGGAACCGGTAAGAATATAATATTTTTGGTTGTGTATGTCAAAAAAAGGTAAATTCTGTACTTCATAAACACGTTTGACAGAGTGTGACCCTCGCGAACAACGTACTGTATTAGCATGAACACACTCAAGGGAATAATCAATTTTTTAGGAGATTAGGAGATCGAACGTTTCAAAAATAGGAACAGTTTGACCCTGTCCTCGAGTAATTAGCACTACTCTCATAAACAAAGGAGATCAGGAAATCTAAATATGAAAACAATGGCCATGAAATGATCGAATCGATGTCCTTCGCGTTATTAGGGAGATTTAGCACTACGCTTCTCTCAAACGTACGTCGCGTTAGCAGACGACAAGTCAACTGCGCAAGCGCGACAGAAAAACCACCGTACGCCAGACCGTGCGATTTGGAAGACGTACGCGCGTACGGAGCGCAGGCTGCTACGTTACGTAGCGCTAGATCTTACAAGCAAGTTCAGAAAGGCGTTAGGAGACAGGAGAGGGGGATTTGCAAAAATGAAGTTCAACTCGCCCATTAGGGGATCAAACCCACGACCGTCGCGTTATTAGCACGACGCTCTAACCAGAGGGCTAACACGCCAGCGCACTGTCTAGTCCCCAGCAATTTCAGAAAGGCGTAAGGAGACAGGAGAGGGGGATTTGCAAAAAAGAATCCCCATTGGCCCATGAGGGGATCGAACCCACGACCTCCGCGTTATTAGCACGACGCTCTAACCAGCTGAGCTAACAGGCCAGCGCACAGCCCAGACCCCCAGCAATTTCAGAAAGG
>JAAFCE010008667.1:100905-122080 GCA_013389805.1 Trigoniulus corallinus
ACGCTCTAACCAGCTGAGCTAACAGGCCAGCGCACAGCCCAAACCCCAGCAATTTCAGAAAGGCGTAAGGAGACAGGAGAGGGGGATTTGCAAAAAAACGAAGCCCAATTGGCCCATGAGGGGATCGAACCCACGACCTTCGCGTTATTAGCACGACGCTCTAACCAGCTGAGCTAACAGGCCAGCGCACAGCCCCGTCCCGAGCAATTTCAGAACGGCGTAAGGAGACAGGAAAGGGGGATTTGCATAATTGAAGCTCAATTGGCCCATGAGGGGATCGAACCCAAAACCTCGATTCTCTAACGCAGCTTAATTGACTTGGAAGGCGAACTCAATATTGCGCATCGGCTTTCGTGATTAATGTATATTAAAACGAGACATTTGTTGTTGCTGCTGCTGACAAATGCCTCGCAAGGAGCGCTTCGGTTTGTTTATTTCCTGATCCTGTTGTGGGCCAAGTTCAGAGTGGCAATAACCTCTGTTAGCCTTGTGAATCGACCGGAATGTTTACCAAAAAACCTTTTATGTTAACGCCAAAGGCTCACTGCATTAAATGCTTGTTTTGTGTGACCAATGCAGGTGCCGATTGATGCTGCGGTTCCGATCGCTAGAAGGCTCTATTGGCACCCCTTACTTCCCCATCTCTTCCGTGTAAAAAATCAGGTCCAAAATGGAGAGTGACGTCATTTCTGTTATGACAGTATATCTGGAAAATATCTTATTTTCATAGTACAGTGATTTCCAATACCTCTCTCTCTCTCTCGGTGATGGAGTGGCTGTCGTGCGTCGATGGTTCCAGGTTCGATCCCGACCAAGATCTTTCCTTTCGGACGTGAGAAAGGACATTCAATGGGAAAGTAAAGCCCCTAAAAGAACCCTTTCTAATACAGATTGAAATGCAGGTGTAGAACAGCAAAATTACCGGGTGGGCCCCCCCCATTCACACCGCACATCTCCACGTCCCCTGGGTGCGGCTGTATTGCGTTGCAAGCATCAGTTCTCGTCTGATCACTAAAGGTAAGCGACGCAACCCCGTGCTAGTACTAGCATGGGTGACCGCTTGGGAACACTGGGTACTGCTAATACCCAAAAATCGTCCTAACAGCATAGTTTCTGTGTATACTATGCGTTAGAACCTCGCAGTGGACGGAGCTCTAATGACCTTTGCAGTTGAAGGGCCTTAAAACACCATAGAAACAATCCAGGTGAGGGACCTCCCCCCTGGGGTCAGTAAATTACCTTTAGCGGTAAAGATACTAACGGTAAATAAGCTAATACTATTAAATATTCAGTATGTAAGAGAAGTGAATAGTCATACAGTGCAATCTGTTCTACATCCCCCCCCCTCCTCAATCCCGTCCGGTTGATGGAGGACCAGTTTCCTGCTGAACAGGGTGACAGCTGAACGGCTTCCGAAATGGCGACGCCATTTATTTGGTTAACAAAGTTTTGAAAATGACATAATAAAATGGTGCTAATCAACGCTCTTTTTGCGATGGAGTCGATAAATTTCCGGGTTGGACTAATCATAATTATCACCTACTCCTGGCCTTCGGATCACCAATTTTTGGTCGCCCAAAAATGCTACACTGGTGCTACACTGTCCTCCGCCTCATCGTCATCATCATACCCTTATCCCCCAGTGGCAGGGTCGGGTCTGCGGGTTCTAGCTCTCCACTCCCGTCTATCTCCGTCTACCCCACGCACTACCATATCCTTACGGACAACCTGCTCCCACGTCTGCTTCGGTCTCTCCCTTGCCCCGGGTGCTTCCAGCCGCCTGCATTCCTGTAATGGACCTAACGAGCTCCTCTTCTCATTACATGTCCATACCACCTCAATCTCCCTCATCTTTTCCCGCGATGTCCCTCACCCCAAGCTCCCTGTAATATAGTGGGAGAGGCTGATACCCCAGCTAGTACTGAGATGGGTGATCGCTTAGGAAAACTGGGTACCGCTAATACCCCAAAAATCGTCGCATTAGTGTAGTGCCTGTGCAGTCTCTGTGCTATAACTACGCATTGGTCGGGGCCCTAATGACCTTGTAGTTGAAGGGCCACCGCAAACACCACCACCATCATCATACCCGTATCCCGCCCACGCGCGGATCCAGGATGGGGGTTTTGGGGTTGCAACCCCCCATGCACATATAAACGTATTCGCATAATATATGCGAGCTTTAGCTTAACCCCCCTGGCTAAAATCCTGCATCCGCCACTGATCCCGCCTGTGGCAAGGTTGGGTCTGCGGGTCCACTGAACATGCTCTGACTGGGGTTACCCTTGCCAGGTGTCTGGAACCCGCAGGAATTTTGGCTGAGTTGTCTGTTGGGGGATGCCGGGCCACCACAAACAGCAAGAAATGAATAGAAAAAAATACCGGTACTTTAATATACTGGTTCCTATTTCTAAATCGCTGCACCCCACTCATGTAGCGTAGCATTCGCATCTGGGCTACTTGCATTCTACCACGCTGTCCTCACTGCCTACAAAAGCTACTTAATTCTATGGTAGTCTCTCCCTTCACCCTTTTCTCGCGTACTGGAATACTGATGAGAGGTGGAGGAGGGCTTGAAGGAGCAAGGAGCTGCAACGGTTTGTTTAGCAAGTGACAAGTGTTTAGACAAAGAAACCTAAAAAAAAATACATACCGTTCATAATTTTATTGTCCCCGTATAATGGCGGCTGTCTTTATGAATATTCTAATGACGCCGTAAGAATGGAATGACTTCCGAGTTCATTCTACAGTTAGCGGCCGAAAGGAAGTTGAGGGCGACCCAAATTTTCGCATAGCCTTCAACATGTAAATAGGATTATTATTATTATTTTTTTATTTTATTAGACGAAGTAGATGTGTATTAATTTAACAGACGAACATTGATTAATTTAAAATTTAAAAACTTACACTCTATTCTAATTCGCTAACGAACATGGATGTCAATGTTGCAAGGGTGTGGTCGGACAAAAAAACAAAAATGACAGCGATGGCGTCGTTCTGAGCTCTCAAGCGTAACAACAACCTGAATATCAAAGACAACATTAGGTCATTATCATTTTCGATGTACGATGACCATTTCAAAATTACCTGTGGACAGCGGTCAGTGGAAAATGTTACATTTCAACTGGGCAATCCAACCGCTTCTTCTGTATTCAAAAATGTTAAGAACGAGAATAAGTCAACATTCTAATAGAACAGCTGTTCTAAAAAGCGTAAGCGCATGCGCAGATCGAATAATTGAGATAAGGGTCACTCATCAAGTTCCCTTCCTCTTATTCCTTGTGGAAATCTATCTAAGGCGGAAAATAGTTTCTGTTGTCCTTAGTTGACCGCTTTTCGGTTCGGGAAAAGAACCTCAACCCATTCCTGCTTCCTAATGTCTCAAACGTGTACAACCCAAGTTTGTCTTCCTCGCAGAAAGAGACACAGCAGTAGGCCAATTCCTCGTGAAATGCAGGGTACTCGCCACGGCGGCGCAGGAGGTAACGTGCTTGATTACTGCGTCAGTGGTTCTAGGCTCGATACTGGATATCGAAGTGAGGGGTTGTCTTCTTTCGGCCGAGAGAGAAAGATGCCCCCGACTGTGCCTTCCGTCGGATGAAAAGTAAGACCGTGGGCCCGTATGGTATACAATGTCATTAGCACGTAAAGGAACCCTCTCTACTATGCAGCAGGTAGATGAGGCAAAATTTCCAGGTGTAGGAGCTGGGTGGAGGGCTCCAAACCATGGTACACTACACGAGACCTCGGGTTTAATAAGTGGCACCTTCGGGTTTAATAAGGGGCGCCTTCCTCATCCGAAGGAAGGCGCCCAAGAAAAACCGTCGAAAAAAAAGGGAACCCACTTCAGTCCTGTATCGTGATCCGCCGCGGTGGCGTAGTGGTTAGCACGCTCGGCAACTGCGTCAGTAGTTCTAGGTTCGATACTGGACCGTGGTGGGTCGGCTTCTTTCGGGCGAGAGAGAAGCCGCGAGTGTGTCTTCTTTCGGATGAGAAGTAATACCGAGGTCCCGTGTGGGTGTAGAGAGGGTGTAGGAGCTCGCCCCCTGGCGTCGGTAGCATTCCCCAACCAACACTAGACCGACGATAAATAAGCGTAGGGGTGCAGCTTTGGCCGGCAACCGGCTGCAGAAAAAACGATGACCATTATATCGCCCTATGTCCATTCAGAGGGGCAAGATGGGTGGGTACCCGACCCTGCCATAGGCGGGAAAAGGGTTAGAAGTTGCTGTTTTACTTCAGTCCTGTATCGAACCTAGAATAACTGACGCAGTTACCGAGGACGCTACTCACTGCGCCAGCGAGGCGGGGGTTAAATGCTTGGCCAAGCAGAATTTTCATAATAAAGGTGACTGACATTGTCCTATCAAAGGGAGTTTAACGGAAGGTTAATTTGTTAAGGTAGGGAAACTTTAAAAATATACTCAACAAATTGCATTTTTTTTTCAATTTGATCGGAAATGAAGTTCACGTTGACTTGCACTACTATGTTTACCTTTCAATGTGTCTTCGAAGACTTTTTCCTTAATTTTCCAACAAATTAAACGTTTTTTTTTATCAAGCTGAACCACTCCTTATTTTCATAGGTTAAAAATTCCACGGCATCGTGAATATTGTTTTGCTTGTATTATTAATATATTCTCCTCTCCCTCCAAATGATTTGAAATTGTCGGACTAATTACACGCTTTGTGGTTTCACTTGTTCCAGACATACTGAATACTGATTTTTTTTAAAAAAATACATTTTAGGAAGTCAATAATTTCCTGTTACGTTTACATTAGTGAATAAACCTCGTGTTATGTGTGGTTTTTTAAAAAAAAAGTTTTATATTTTTTCGTATTTAAGAGAAAAAAGTGCAACTCCAATAAAAACGAGAATTTTCCTCGTCGACTTTTCGAACAGAACGCTTCCGCCATTTTCTAACGGAGACTCATAATGACCGTTTACACGTTTTTACCGCCTCGGTGGCGCAGAAGGTAACGTGCTCGATTAATGCGTCAATGATTCCAGGTTCGATACTCGATCTCGGAGATTGGTTTCTTTCTCGCTTGTTTGTTTGTTGCAATGGTGTTTTAGGGCCCTTTAACTACAAGGTCATTTAGAGCCCTTCAACTACAAGGTCATTTAGATCCCCGTCCACAGTGTAGTTCTTATGCAGAGACTGCACAGACACTACACTAATGGGACGATTTTTGGGTATTAGCAGTACCCAGTTTTCCCAAGCGGCCACCCATGTTACTATTAGCTGGGGTTGCGTTGCTTAACTTCAATGATGAGATGAGAACTGGTGTGTGCAACGCAATACAGCCGCTCCTTTTCTTTCTGGCGAGAAAAAGGTCCCGAGTGCGCCATCCCTCGGATGGACAGTAAAGCCGGTGCCCTACCGTGCACGTAAAACAATCCCCACTACTATGCAATTAGTAGGTGCGGCAAAATTCCCAGGTGTAGGAGCTCGGCGGAGTGTCCCAACGAGCAGTAGACCGACTATAAATAAGTATGGGGGTTGCAGCTTTGATCGGCATTCCATTGCGTAAAAATGCAGTCCAATAAATCGCCCATGTGTCCATTCAGAGGGACAAAGATGGGTACCCGCCCCTGGAGCAAAAAAGGTTTCGTAGTTGCCTGATGACCGTTTAAGCTTCTGTACCATTATCAGGATTATTACAAGAAGAGCAACCCTTAACCCACCTATGGCAGGGTCGGGTACGCATGTTGTCCCTCTGAATGGACACAAAGGTAACATATGTGTTTATCTGCAGCCGGTTGCCGACCAGAGCTGTAACCCCAATGCTTATTTATCGTCTGCCTACCGGACGCTAGGGGGCGAACTCCTACACCTAGAAATGTTGCCTTATCTACCCGTTGCATAATAGACCACACGGGACCTCGGTCTCTTTAATTTTCATCCCAAGGAAGGGAAACTCGAGGCCTCTCTCTCGCCAGAAAGACGCCAACCCAACTCGGTCTAGTATCGAACCTAGAAACACTGGCGTAGTTGCCGAGCACGCTGCCCACAGCGCCACCGAAACGGAATGAATACAACCCGGTTATGAATTAAAGGAAATAAGGTGTGGTTTATTGTTTGTCAGTCTCCTTTCAATCCGGACGTGGGCATGCATGAGAAACCTGGCCTCCTGGCCCAGTGGCAACCCACTTCCTTTTGGCATATTCAGTTTTTGGGCGAAGTGGCAGTTGTCGGTAACGACGATGACAAACGCCAACACCATCCATTGACTTATTATCCGTTGACCTCATTTTAGCACCTAGGACAAGGCCAACGCAGCACCTGTCCCCTTCTCGAATATATGCGTCACGGTCATGGGCCAACGGTTCTATCCATTTAAGGTTGCAATGACCTATTTATTCAACTTTTGCTATTTTTATCCGATTTTTTTTTTAAATTTACTCTGCAGGACATTGAACCGTCATCATCTGGTTGCGATGTAGTAGTTGGAGGTGTTGGGTCTAGGAGTCGAACCCACTTATGTTCCTCCGAGACAATAATAGGTTTCTAATAGATGGAATTGTCGGACCGCAACGGGTAAATTATAACCCTTCATTCCGTTCTAAGGCAACACTATAGCTGTCGAGTGACCCGGCCGGAGACACCTCCGTCCGAAACTGCAGTGCTCTCTGCTTTAGCAAAGCGCCGTAATCGGTGCAGAACTGCTTTCACCAAACCCTTTCATTACATCTCTGTTTGCAGGGTAAAGGTGGAATAGGGTGCACCCCTCAACCATATCAATCGCTAGCTTCCTGTAGATGGTACCTCTATTTCGCCTTTGAGGTAACGTCTTGGTAACGGTCGAAGGAATGCGGCCAAATTGTCGTTTCTTCCCTTCTCGTTGCTCAGTTTCGCACACCGTCGTTTTTTGTTCCCCTCTTACCTTTATCGTCTAATGGTCCTACCGCAACCCCTTCGCTCCCCTCCTGCGCCACACCTTGGGCGACCCTGCGTTCGTTACTCTGACCTACCTCCACATATATTAAAGGTGGTCTAACCACAACAATCAATAAGAACGGTGACGCCCTGTGACTTTCACTCTCTTAACAGGCTCCACCCTGGCGTATGGGGAGGGTTAGTGCTGCCATCATGTGATCCTTATTAAGACCCCCCCTCACCTGGATTAGTTTCATGGGTTGGGGAGTAAGCCAAGCAGCCATAACAGGCTGAACCCTTTAGGAGGCTGCTCGCGGGAGATGAGGAGGTAGGTGTAGAGGGGAAATTTGCAGCACCCAACGTTCTCTACCAACCATCCAAGTCGGTACTAACCTGGGCTTGCGCTGCTTAACTTCAGGGGTTCAGGGCAGCAGCACTTCAGGGCTGCTTAACTGACGGGAACTGGTGTGTCCAACGCAACTTGGCTGCACCTAATGCCATTGGTTGGGCAATGTGGATAGGATCGTTGCGGGCAAGTTGATGGCGGCGCAATAGGCAGAGTGCTCGACGTACTGCGCCAGTCCCAGGTTCGATACTGGATTGGCTTCTTTCCGGCGAGAGAGAGAGAGGGAGAGGTGTCCCGCGTGTGCCCTCCTTCGGATGAGAAGTAAAACCGACGTCCCGTGTAGTGTACGGTGGCATTTGCACGTCAAAGAACCCTCTCTACTATGCAACAGGTAGATGAGGCAAAATTTCCAGGTGTAGGACCTCGACCGAAAAGATGCATAAAGGTTGCAGTGTTGGTCAGCAGCCGGCCACCCTTACGTCCATTCAGAGGAACAAGATGGGTACCCGACCCTGCCATTGGCGGGAAAAGGGTTTGGAGTTGCTTGCTCGTTCGTCGTGGTGATGACCCCTTGGTTCATATCTCAGCCCTGAAGCCTCTATCATTGTCCGAGCACACATTTAAGAAGCGATTCAGTTTCTTCGTAATGTGTTGGTGACTCGAGTTCAACTCCCAACAGCATATGTTGGAATCAGGTTGAACAATTCTTTAATTCTCTGCCTCTTTTGACCCCCTTCTCTGCAAGCGACAATGACAGACACATCACTGAAGAAATTCCCTTCATTCCACGTTTATCCCAGTAGTAATTTTTTTTTCACCTGGGGTGGAGTGAAAAGATCAAAGCGCAGGAAGTGAATTTTTGACAACAACAACAACAACAAAAAGAAAATTTTTAAAAGGCGACGGACGATGCTCGGTTTTTATGTCATGTTTTTACTTCGACCCAAAGGGGGAAATAAGCTTTTCTCTCTCTCTCTTTCGACGATTCCTAATTAAATTCGGGACACGTCCCAAATCAGTTGTGGGCCACGGTGAAAAGATGTGATCTTTTCCTCTACGGGAGGAGAATCGGCACTTACTTCCGAGTGCCACACACACAAATGGTAATAACAATAGAATTATCATGCTTACCTTTTACAATTGAAGCGGCTGATACACTTAAGACAAGCATGATTGTTAGGCCAACAACTCTGTTGACGAATTTAATGACTTCTTCATATGGGATATGAATAGACCCCTAAGGAGGATTAAAGAAAGGGTTCTTGTTATTATTAAGTTAACTGTAAGAAGAACGTCTATGACAGGCCACCCACGAGATGGCGCACGTGTATTTCGAACACACACACACACAAATTGTTCTCTGTTCTATTTCAGAATGTGTGTTCTAAACTACGTTCCAAAGTAGCCATATTGATTATTTTGATTTTTGCTGTTTTATATTTGCAGTATTAAATGTCGCCGCTGGAAAAGCACCGATGCAATCCACCATCAACAGCGGCGGATTTCCTCAAAAGGCCGTAGATGGTAGTACCAGCCCGTTCTTTTCAGAAAATACATGTTCTCAGACCGATATCGAAAGGACACCATGGTGGTACGTCAACCTGCTAGAGCCTTATATGATCAAATTGGTACGGATCGATTTCGGACGTCCTTGTTGCCGTAAGTTTAACTAAAAAAAATGAAGAACAAAAAGTTGAAAGATGGGTTGAGATGGTTGAATAACTTACCAAAACTTTTATTCCACTTGATAGCCAACAACCAACGAGCAACAATTGTAGTACGAGTAGGAAACGTTCGTCCTGATATTGCAGCAAACCCAATCTGTGGCACATACACTGGATTTTTAGGTTGGTCTCTTCAATGTACAGTTTATCTGATGAACCTTCCATAAATATTGATTTGGAAAAAAAAATAACCCGTCTGTTGTCTTGTAGAAGAGGGTCGACCAGTGTTTATTCCATGCTCACCTCCTCTTCCCGGAGCGTTTCTTAGTATTCACATGGAAACCGTTCGAGGAGGAATTTTGTCCATCTGTGAAGCGTTTGTCTACACCGATCAAGGTATGTGTCATTATTCAGCTCCCAAGAAAAGAAAAACACCCCAATGATGATTATAAAATATACAACAGCTCGTTGAAAATACACTAATGACGTGTGGGGTTGGTACCCGTTTAGCTCTGCCGATCGAAAGCTGTCCATCGTCCAGAGAACAACCTCTAGGAAGTACAGCCACCTACAACGGCAAATGCTACATATTTAACAATAATCATCGTCTGTCATTTGAAAACGCTCGCCGAGCCTGTCAGGCAAACGGTGGTAGCTTGGTGGATGAAACTAGTCCAGCCTTGCAAGGATTCCTCAGTTGGGAGCTGTGGCGCCGACATCGTCACGATCCAAGTGGTCAATACTGGATGGGAGCAATTCGCGATCCAAAAGACCCCAAGAACTGGAAGTGGTTGAACGGACAAGATGTTACTTCTTCGTTCTGGAATCTTCCGGGTGGTAACGACAACTGTTCCAGATTCGATGGCACCAAAGAATGGCTGTGGTCTGACACTAATTGCAATCTCAATCTGAATTACGTTTGCCAATACAGTAAGTTTCTGGTGCCTTTCTGACCGTTGGATAACTTTACGTGTACATTTAACCCATTTTCATCATATCACATTTCAGGTGCTAACAGGTGTGGCATTCCAGCGAGGCCGCCAAATTCCACTATTCTGACGACTGGTGATTTCACACCTGGCACCATTGTGGAGTACGTCTGTGCTCCTGGACACATTTTGATCGGTCCCAATACACGAACTTGCCTTCCGAATGGATTTTACACCGAGTCTCTCCCCACGTGTAGATGTAAGTTTTGTCTGCTCTTGGCAGTGGCGTCACTAGGGGGGAGGGGGGGGGTGCGGGCCGCACCAGGTGACACACCAGTCGCACCATGACAATTGGGGTGACACCCAAACAGAAGAAGGAACAGAGCGGCTTTTTTTCGTGAGAGTGAGGTGACACTATAGCGTCATTGCACTGGGTGACGCCAACCCTAGTGCAGGCCTGCCCTAGTGACGCCTCTGACTCTTTTGGTCAAGCTTTCCTTTTCTGATGTCGAAGTAGCCTGTCTGTCTGTTACTACTGGTAGAGATAATGAAATTCAATCGCGTTTCATCTTTGTTTCAGACTTGGAATGTGGCCTACCAGTGGAAATACCGAATGGACGTTACAAATTGTTGAACGGCACGAGACATTATCAGAGTGTGGTTCGCTATCATTGTAACAAGGGCTACATGCTGATGGGTGAACATGAGCTGACTTGTGACGTCCGACAGACGTGGGATGGACCACCTCCGAGATGCGAAAGTGAGTATATGGTAGTCTCGATGATTTCTTTCTTGTTTGGTAATAGCATGTGGCTGTATGTCCTCTCCCCACTTGTAGTACAGTAGTTGGACAACCGTGTAGTTGTTATCTTTCCAACTTCGTTTGAGCACTGTGTGAGGTACCAAAGAAAACACTATTAGTTCGGTACTAGACTTCTTTCACCTTTGACCTCTCCATGTTGCCGCTGTCTTCACTCCTCAGCCTCTTTAACTCTTTTTGCCTGTCAAGCTGTCACTCTTGGTTATCATTCATCCTTCAACTGTTCACACTCCACAGTTTCAACATCACCATCACTGATGATCTGCTACAAGGACACAACAACACGTTGGGTGGTGGTTTGCATGGTATTTTGCATGTGGCATGATGTTTGTTCAACAGCTTTCTGTCTCTTGGCAGCGGTTTTTTTTTTGACACTGCTTCTGCTTGACCACTGTGGCAGTGGGACGACAGGAATGTGGGGGAGGGGGGGGGAAGTAGAAAATATGATTTGGCCCTCTTTTTCGGACCAAGAGAAATGACCTCTTGTCAGAAGTCAATCTCATTATTAAGCTATTTTTGCTTGGTATAATTTTAAGATTAACAAAATGACCACCCAAATGTCTTAACTGTCCAGTCTGAATTGGGAGGGGAGGGGAGCAATATTTTTATTAACCTCCCTCTTACCACCGTTGACGTCCTTGCCCACTGTAAATTGTTAACTACTTTTAATTTTTTTTTGGCTGATAACGCTACAGCGCTATTTTTTTTTTCCTTGCATTCTTTGCAGAGGTGCCAGGTTTGGGGGATGGAGGTGACGGGAACGAACCCACTGACGGTGGTAGTACACCTTCTCTGTCTGCAACGCGATTGCCAATATTTTCTGCACCAATTCCTGTCATCACAATCACCATTCCTCCACCGCCGAAACCTCCCCATTCACCACCACCACATCCACCAACAACTCCAAATCTATTAGGAATAATGACAGACAGACCGACAACTGTTTCTGATGGACACCACGGCGGAGACGGCGACGCACCACCACCACGGTCATCAGCAGCCCCACCTTCCGACAACCGTCCCAAAGAAGAATGGCCGGAGGATGGCAACAGCGTTAAAAATGAAGTTGTGATTGCGCAGAAGGGCGACGTCAAAGAAGAAGACGACCAAATCGTGGTTACCACGGAAATGCCACGTCAAGATAAAGCCACTTCCACTACGGCACATTTCATTCGACCTTATTTCCCAGAATCTGGACCTTCGTTGGACGTGGACAGAATGGACATTGTAGGCGATGGAATTCCCAATTTGTCGACCAGAGGCACTATGGCACCACCACCAGGCATACGTGTGTCCTCTCCACGTCCATTGCAGACCGAGGCTGTGCCTACCAATTTCGATTCTCCACTCTTCCCCACGCAGTTTTTCTCTGAAACACTAATCCCGCCTGCGAGGCCCCAACCCTTGCCAAAGTCCACTACTACCACCACCACCACTAGAACACACTCAAAACCAATGACATCTGTTGTCAGCAGCACCATGACTTCCACGTCCACAACAACATTATCATCAACCCTTAGCGACACAACCACATCTATCATAACCACCACCACCACCACTCCAACCACTACACTTTCTGAGGCTGGAGGAGTTACCGTTCACCCCTTCGAACCTGCGGGCTCGATTCCAATTTGGCATTCCAACGACAACACTCCTGTCCTTCCTGTTTCCGCAGAGAACGATGGTGTTCAACGCTATCGGCCACCACCTTCAAATCCAAGTCGAGCATCACCGAGTCGACCACCTTCAGAAACCCCTCAAAAGCCGCCTTCTATCATCAGACCTCCTCAACCTCCTGTGGGTAAAAAAGGGACGACGATCGATGTGCCAGGACCCATCCATGTTCCTGTCAAACCATCCAGGACCACATCGTTGGAAACCAAGCAGCCGCCCAGGGTTATACCACAGCCTCCAACAATCGTCCAAGGAACGGACGGCAAGGCCACTGGTGACAATCGGAATGGGCCTTCGGTGCCCAAATCTGCCGCTGTACCAGAGAGTGAAGTACGAGGAGAAGGTCGTTCCAATACTAGACTCAATCTCGGTAAGTGCCCTGTCCCATTAGCCATGTTCTTAATGTCATGGAATGGGCTTGAGTTAATCCCGTCGTCGTCGTCGTCGTCACTCGGATTGTCTTTCAGGTGGAATCATCGCCCTGTCCGTTTTTGGCGGATTTGTCGTCTTGGCTGCATTCACAACCGTCGTGGTCATTCTGTGCAGAAGGTAAGACATGTTTTGACAACATACACAGGTCACGGATATGGTGTGACCATGTCCTTACCCCATTCCTAGTTCAATTCTGTGGGACGTATATTACTTAAATGTCCTTTCAATTTCTGCGTGTATCTCGCAGGTCTCAGAGGTCGAATGGGTCACTGGACAACACCACCATTAGTACGGACGACAGCCTGAGTTCTGAGAGTCGGGGACTAAACAAGTATTACAAACGAGCCTGGGAAAACCTACGGAGTGATTCCAAGACGTCGGTCGGGTTCAGCAGTCAATCAGGAGGTCACCGCTTGGGAGGTAACGAACCGGACATGAAGGACGGTCGACTCGCTTATCATGCGCCCGTGGGCCGTCGTGAGACTTTAGATAACCCCAACTACCGACAACATTCAGGTACTATCGAAGGTCTTCGGGACACCAACGAAATGACGGTGAATGATACCACGGCCTGGAACACAAAGGCTGACCGGAAGGACAAGAAACAACAACAACAACACCACCATCATCATCACCACCACCATGCCAATTCTTATCGAAGAAGCGGAAGTCCAGACTCCATCGATGGAAGGAACGACGTGGCCACCAATGCTGCTTCTCCTTGGCACAATAAGCACAGACGGCATTAATTCTACTTCAATGTAGGTGTGGAAAAGAAAAATACCATTTTTTTTTTTAAAAAAAATGACCCCTCATGGGTTTTGAACCTGTCCTCTTCTTCTCACCTCCGTCCCCTAATTTTTTTTTTACTTATGTAGATAATTTCAGTGTCAGAAAAATCTCCAAAGTTGGTCATCTACAATAGAACCTGTTTACTGCTTCTACAAAAGGACGTGGGCATGACATAGATAATGGAATGATGAGGGTCGCTGAGTGACCACAGGGTATTCAGTTCGAAAGGTGAAGGAAGGGAGGGTGCCAAATTAGGCATTTCTGATAACGGACAATAGCATGTTGATATGACTTTACAACTGTCCTCCATCGTTTGAAATATCTATGGAGAGCGGATAGGTTATTCATAAACGATAGGCCTGAGAAAATACCAGGCCCGGTCTTAGGCATGTGCAGGCTGTGCGGCAGCACAGGATGAAAACGTAAGAAAATCTAGTCACAAAACAGATTTTAGTCGTTTCAGTTGGTCCACTCGTAACCCCGTCTAAACCTAAAACCCAGTTTACACCAGACGAGTGTTCGGCCGACCGAGAAACTCGTTTTGTTGCTGGGCCGAGCACCAGGGTTGAGCAAATAAGCGTCTACACGCATTTGGAGGTTTTCTCTGGCTAGCCGCCACCAACAAAGTCTCCTAAACAGAGGCTTTACCACAAGACGCTCGGCGTTGGCTGTCTACACCAGGGGTGTAAAAAATGGTGGGCCGCATGCTGCCCTAGAAGCCTAGAGTTGCGGCCGGCCAATCAGAGGCGTAATGAGAGGGGGGACAGTAGAACCCTTGGCACAATTGTAAAAGGGTACTGTATAGCCTTCATGACAATGCCTGATACTATTGTGGCCCTTGGGGTACCCCAGTTTGACACTCCTCAACACCAAGTACGTCATCCAGTAAAGCACCCCTATTGGTGGAGGTAGCCTCTCGGCCGAGTCAATAGAAACGGCTTCTATCCACTCGCTCGCTCATTTCACTCGTTCAAATATTGTACTTGGTGTATTATACCAGACGATTATTTGGCCGAGTTCACTGTCTCGGTCGAGTACTCGTCTGGTGTACACTGGGCTTAGCATTCAGTTGCTAAAATTAAACATTACCACCCACCGCTAGAAATTTTGGCACCAGCCCTTATTCATGGAGGACGGCAGAGGGGGGGCTTTCCTCTCCTGTCCTAAAGACATGCACACTTTGCTCAAATCATCCACAGTGCCGAATTAAGATTTCCATGGGCCGGCCCGAGGTCGAAAGGAAGACGAGGGGGAGCCCTACAACCAGACAACCAATAGTATTAATTGAATGGTCACTTAGTGTTGACGTAGGAGTAGGTCGAATGAAGGGATGGATGATATATGATGGGGTAGGTAGATGGGGACCTAGCGGGAGAGATAGGAGGAAGTGGAGGACCTGCCTTCCCCCTCCCTGCCACAGGCGGGATAAGAGTATGATGATGGTCACTTACAGTGTTAACCTTTTCCTATGTACTTGTTGCTCTCTTAAGTTGTTTTTAGGCATATTGGGTGGTCACTTGGTGGTAGTAGTGGGCAGTTTATTTGTGAATGAAAACAACTTGAGTTGGTTTTCTGACACTGAATTGTAAAGGGGAGCAAGGTGAGGGGTTATGACATCCCTAAAAATAACAACAATTAACTAACGAAAAATATGACTCCTCCCTTTTTTTTTTAAATGTTTTTTTTTTTTTTGTTTTTGAAAATGTAGGGAGCCGGCTACGGAAAAACAATGTCTAATATATCACCCTTGTATCCATTCAGAGGGACAAGATGGGTGCCCGACCCTGCCAGAGGCGGGGAAAAGGATTGGGAGTTGCCTTTGAAAATGTAGTGCTCAAAGTAGAAAAAACCAAAGTAATATTTTTCGTAAATCAAAGCCAAACAAGTCTATGAAAATATTTAATTTTTCATTCATTTGTAGCCCCTTTTTAATAAAAAAAAAAATGAAATAATCCGCCTCTGGACTCACTGATCGGACCAGGAGCGGCTTATTGCGTTGGACACACCAGTTCTCCTCTGATCACTGATGTTAAGCCACGCAACCCCAGTTAGTGCTAACATGGGTGGTCGCTTGGGAGCATTGGGCACTGCTAATACCCAAAAGTCGTCGCATCAGCGTAGTGTCCGTGCAGACTCTGCATTTAGAGAACTACGCAGTGGACCAGGCTCTAATGACCATTGTAGTTGAAGGGCTCTAAAACAAACAACAAATAATTGGATCGCTGCAGGGCCGGCCCTAGGGTAAGGCGACCCAGTGGCGTCACTAGGGGGGGAGGCACACGGGTTACACCCAATGTTCCCTCTAAGCTGCGCACACGGGCCAGATGCCCCGCGCACGGCGGAGTTAAGACTCCGCTCACTTAAAATCAAATTTGCACATGAGACTTGGTTCCTTAGAGGGAACATTGGTGACACCACTCGCACCATGAGAAATGGGGTGACACTAAAGCAGAAGAAACGGTTTTTTTCGGGAGAGAGAGAGAGAGGGGGTGACATCATGGTGTCACCGCAGCGGATGACGCCAACCCTAGGGACGCCACTGAGGCGACCGCCTTGGGCCCCGCGCTGGTGAATTAAAAAAACTTGGTACTGGGGCCCAGCTATTGCCTGCTGCCTTGGGCCCCGCAAACTCTAGGGCCGGCCCTGGATCGCTATATTTTTTTTTCATTCAAAATGTTTGGACGAAAGGTATGAAATGCTACAAATGAATGACTAATTGGTAGGACTCAAGGGCTTACACTAACATATTTGTTTTTAAATTTGGCAATTAAATACTATAAAATTCTTCTACAATATTTAGAGATATTTTTTTTTGACAGTTTCAGTGGTGTAAGAAAACCCAAACTGTTACTAGGTATTAGGTTAATTATAATTTTATAATTTAATTTATTAGAACAAGGGATCAAATACGTTGGAGAATTTTTGTTTAATTTATGTTGCGTGTAGGTGTGTGTTTGTTGGTCCAGGTCAAAAGTTATATTTTGGTAAATTAACAATTTGATTTGATGTGAGGAGTTATGTAAACTGGACAATTTTAAGCGTGAATGTCTTTACATGTGTGTTTGTGAGTGTGTCTGACGTGTGGCGATGAATATTTTGTGTGCATTTGATCGAAATGGGAGTAGACTCGATTGTCATAAATGTTTTTTTTTTATTTTGAAATAAAATATTTAAAACGATTAAAATCCATATGTATTTATCTCGCCTCCTGAATTTACAACTGATTCTTGGGATAGGGGCAACCCGCCGCGGTGGCGTAGTGGTTAGCTCACTCGGCAACTACGCCAGTAGTTCTAGGTTCGATACTGGACCGTGGTGGGTCGGCTTCTTTCGGGCGAGAGAGAAGCCGCGAGTGTGCCTTCTTTCGGATGAGCACTTGCAAGTACGATGGCACTTGCACGTAAAAGAACCCTCTCTACTATGCAACGGGTAGATGAGGCAAAATTTCCAGGTGTAGGAGCTTGCCCCCTGGCGTCGGTAGCATCCCCCAACGAACACTAGACCGACGATAAATAAGCGTAGGGGTGCAGCTTTGGCCGGCAACCGGCTGCAGAAAAAAAAACTATGTCCAATATATCACCCTGTGTCCATTCAGAGGGACAAATGGGTACCCGACCCTGACATAGGCGGGAAAAGGGTTAGGAGTTGCTTGCTTTCTTGAGACAGGGGCAAGCTGGCACCACCCAATGTGCCCATCGCAGTCTCCACAAGGTTTGGCCCATTATGGCTGCTTGGCCAACTCCCCTACCCATTAGTTTATCATACCATGGCCCGTTCTAAGGGGTGGGGGGCAACCCGAACATTTGTCCCGGGGCGCCATTTTGGCTGTAAGTGTGAGAACAGAGCGCTGTTTCAAGGGGCTGGCAATTCGTCTTTTTGTCCAGGGCGACCTAAGTGCTAGAGCAGGCGCTGATTCATACTAACATCATACTAGAGGTAGCCTGGGGATGGGGGAAATAGCGGACAAAATGAGGGAGAGTAGGTTGAGATGGTATGGACACGTAATGAGAAGAGGGGAGGAGGAGCTCGTTAGGCCCATTTCAGGAATGAGGGTGGTTGGATGCACCCGGGGCAGAGAGAAGCACCCCGAAGCAGATGTGGGAGCAACTCGTCTGTAAGGATATGGCAGTGTGTGTGTGGTGGACAGAGAGCTTATGGGAAATAGGCAGGAGTAGAGCGCTGTAACTCACAGACCCGACCCTGCCACAGGCGGGATAAGGGTAATATGATGATGATGATGTTTGTTTCGTTGGCGTTTTAGAGCCCTTCAACTACAAGGTCATTAGAGCCCCGTCCACTGCGTAGTTCTATATGCAGCGTCTGCACCATACACTACGCTGTTACGACAATTTTTGGGTATTAGCAGTACCCAGTGTTCCCAAGCGGTCACCCAGGATAGTAATTGGCTGGGGCAACTTACGCAGCTTAACTTAAGTGACCAGACGAGAACTTGTGTGTCCAACGCAATAAGCCGCTCCCCTTTTATTTCTTAGCGTTATGCAAACGTCATTTGAGGTTCTCCCATCCCACTAAAGAAATACCGACTCAGTCTGAGGATTGAACCCGCACACTTTGATAAGCGCGGAGAGCAAACTTTAGGAGGGAATAGAGAGCCACAACTCCAACACCTGATCCTGCCACAGGCGGCGCAAGACTATATGATGCTTGCCGATGTTGGGTGTAATGGTCCCAAGACAACACTACCCTTATATAGTTCGTTAGGACAGTTAAAAGAGTCCCAAAGTCAACTATAGTAATTTTTCGTGGTCAGCACTCAAATGCTTCCTAAGGGCGTTGAAAGCCTTGTACCGATGAGAAATTGTATTCTTTAGTGATTTAGGCATCTCAGCATAAGTCATTTGAAAACCATCTGGTTGGAAACAAGGATCCCAACCGAAATCGGGAGGACCTCGAGGTGCCACAATCTGTCCATCGGTCTTTCCCTCAAATAACATCACACCATCGTCGTGGTCCGAGGTGCCACCGCAGGAACCAGGATTTTGGCCGAATGCAAGGATGCATACGGCTGAGGCTGACTTATCCTCAAACCCGTGCAACAGACGATGGAGACCCTCGGGTTTCAGTTTCTCCAAAAACCACTTAATATAAGGGCCTAAAAACAAAAAAAAACGAGGGGAAGCAAAAGAAAAAGGAGAGTACGGACTAAAATTGAAGCCTTTAAACAGCTCAGAGAGGAACAGGACGCCAAGTTAACACAGGACGCCTTAGTTGACATTTCTCACCTGGCATACCATTCAACGCATTGAAGCACAAAGATGTGTCTTCCACTAAAACTGGTCCTTGGACAATGTCCATTGCAGCCTTGCACTTGGCTCGAACGATGTACTCGGAATCCCCTTGATACTCGGGAAGATCAATATTTCTGTTTACAATCTAGAATCGAAAACAACCACTGTCAGAAACGTGTATTTATAACAATATTCGCAACACCATCATCATTATAATCTACGGCAGGGTCGGGTCTGCAGGTTCTAGCTTTCCACTCCCGCCTATCGCCCACCAGGTCTCCGTCCGCCCCGCACACGGCCAAATCCTTACGGACAACCAGCTACCACGTTTGCTTTAGTCTTCCCCTACCCTGGGTACTACCAACCACCAACATTCTCATCATGGACCTAACGAGCTCCTCATCCAGTTTCGTTTCGTTGGTGTTTTAGGGCCCTTCAACTACAAGGTCATTACAGCCCTGTCCACTGCATAGTTCTAATGCAGAGACTGCACAGACACTACACTAATGCAACGATTATTGGGTATTAGCAGTACCCAGTTTTCCAAAGCGGCCACCCATGTTAGTAATAGCTGGGATTGCGTTGTTTCACTTCAGTGATCTCCTCATCAACTCTTCTCATTAAATGTGCATACTACCTCAACCTTGTTCCCCTCATTTTTTCCGCGATGTCCCCCACTTAAGTACCGCAGCATTCGCATCTCGGCTACTTGCATACTATTAACGTGGCTCTTCCTCACCGCCCAACAAACGCAAAACAACTTACCTCAAATGGAAATTCTTTCCCAAGAACAGCCTTCACTTCTTCCAACTTTTTGATATTACTGGTGACAAACACCAACTGACGAAGAGCCATAGTAGCTCATCAACAATCTGCAAAAATAAATTAAAATTATAGTGATACCGCTTGTTTATTACTACATCGTGTTACTTACTGTATTTCTCATTTTAACTTTGACATTTAATTTAATTAAAAGCCACTTGAAAAATAGTAGACTAATGTTAGTTACAGTAGTTCGGCGGGGAATACCGAGGGTATTCTGTGCCCGGGGACAAAGACCGAAATCTACGCCCTCTGGCACCCGCTAAACTTAATGTGAATCGCATTTTTGCGCTCCCTGTCTTCTTTGCCCGGGGACATCTGTCCCCCTCGGTACGCCACTGAATTGTGCTTCAAGATGAAGTCAACAGTTCCAAATCATCATACCCTTATCCCGCCTGTGGCAGGGTCGGGTCTGCGGGTTCTAGCCCTCCACTCCCGCCTATCTCCCACCAGGTCCCCGTCCACCCCACACATTACCATATCCTTACGAAGTCAACAGTTGACTGATTGAAAATTTCCAAATTTAGGATAGAGTCCACTACAAGAGTCACAGTTCAGTGTTGCCATCTAGTGTTAAATCTCGTCAACACCATTCTCGTTTAACACAGTATTATTCCCACTTTATAGTCCCTCTCGATCTCTCTTCATGAAAATATGTAAATTTTAACAATTATTACACAATCTACTTTAACCAACGGTCGGTATTGAATATAAAATTGTTTAGAATAGTCTCCAAAACAATGATGGCTACTACAGGTAAATATCACAAATTTCTAAACTATATTTCTAATTAGAACGTTTGCGACTTACAAGTTTGTAGCTGCTTTTTTTTGCCAATTTTGTGCTTGAAACTCTATAAAGGAAGTCGTTGATATTAAAAATAAGTATAATGCGGCTTTTCATTTACTAACTTTAGTTTGAGTGAAGAAAATAAGCACAATTTAACGCAATTCTCTGCTATCGCTTTCACGAATTCAGACGTTCCTTACTAATAAGAATGACTTCTGTTCTCTTCTGAATAACATAGAAACATTACGGCGCTAAAACCTTTGTCTTTCGCGTCGCATGACAGCCGACAGCGCTCCCTACGCTTAGAAACAATGAAAATTTAATTTTTTAAAGCAGCTTATTATTAATAATAATTATAATTTTTAAATTAAAATAAATTTGGTTATTGCGATATTTTCCCAACTTCAATTACGGCGCACAGCGGTCTCCAAAAAAAAAAAAAAAGAAAAAAAAATACGAGCCTACCAGGATTCGAACCTGGAATCTTCTGATCCGTAGTCAGACGCGTTATCCGTTGCGCCACAGGCCCTGCATGTATGGAAAACTCACATATAATAATAGTAAGATAAATATGATAATTGCCAAAAATTAATAGAGGTCAGCAACCCTCACCCCTACCCCCAAATTAGGTTGCAAAAGGGTTCAAAGCAAAGGTGTGCATTGCAGCCAAGAAGCCCCTCGGAAACCGATTATTGTATGAAATGCGGTTGCACCCCGGATTTGAAAAACAGTGAACGAGCCTGCCAGGATTCGAACCTGGAATCTCCTGATCCGTAGTCA
>JAAFCE010008668.1:0-20159 GCA_013389805.1 Trigoniulus corallinus
CTGCACAGGCACGGGCCTGAGAGGCACGGCACTGCACAGGCACGGGCTAACCGATTTATAAAGGGTGGACAACCCTTTATAAATCGGTTAGCCGTTCAATAACAGCATTGTTTCTTATAAAAAGAAAGAACCTGTTCAATGTTATTCAACGCAAGTTTCATTTTTCTTTAGTTACCTATGTCGGGATGATAATGGTCACCGCTGGAGTGACCCTTTGCACATTAGCCAAGTCTCAATCTCAGGCAAATAGTTGATTATGTATTTGAAGCCTTCGTTTTCTTATCGTGGGGCAGACTGCCGCAGGCCGCTGAATTACGAGGCTCTCGCCACACTTGATATTCACGACAAACGAGGTATTAAGAAGAGCATTTTAATGGCAGACTTCCTAGTCAGAGAAATATTTTTTTTTGTGAAAATACTTAGAAATAAATTTAGTAATAATTAATTTTGGAAAAAAATCCATATAATGGAATTTGTGACTTCAATTTGTCCTATATACGGTATTACAAGTTTTTGGTGTTACAGGAATTTCATCTCGTTACCACTGCAAAAAACATAACGCTGGTGCCAGTAAAGTAAAAAGTCTATAAAACAAGTTTTCGGTAAATTTCCTTAAATATTGGCGCTAGGCAATGAATCTTTTCCCGCCTATGCGGAAAGGGGTTAGGGCAGGGTCAGGTGCCCATTTATCGGGAGCAAAGCAAAAAGCAACTACTAACCCTTTTCCCCCCTATGGCAGGGTGTATGACCCATCTACTCCCTCTGAATGGACAAACGGGTGATCTATTGGACTGTATGGCTGCCGATCAAGGCGGCATCCCCTATGCTTATTTATCGTCCGTCTACTGTTCGTTGGGACCGTCCATCTCTACCCACCAGACTCCAGGAGGGGGGCGGCGAATTGTGTTGGACGCACCAGTTCTCGTCTGATCATTGAAGTTAAGGAACGCAACCCCAGCTAGTACTGACATGGGTGGCCGCTTGGGAAAACTGGGTACTGCTAATACCCAAAAATCGTCGCAATTGTGTAGGGTCTGCATAAGAACGACACCGTGGACGGGGCTCTAATGGCCTTGTAGTTGAAGGGCCCTAAAACACCAATAAACAAAGCCAGGAGGGAGTGTGGGACGGGAGAATTCCAACACCCGCAAATTGTTTTTCGTTACAAAGGTCGCTACAAAGGTCATTAGAGCCCCGTCCAGACACTACACTTTTGCGACGAGCAATGTCCAACGCAATGCAGCCACTCCCAAGAATGAGGTAATCAAGAAGCATTACTTTTAATGGAAATTCCCGCATGGCACCAGCCTGGGTTTCTCACGTAACAAGTGGATAGGAATAAAGCACAATGCAGATAATCGAATCATATTTCCAACACTGCAACGACATCAAAGCGGCCTCGAAATACGTAGTACCTTCAAATCTGTAGTTAAATAATAAATCCAAACAAATTACTTCAAACCACACTACACGATAATGAAAGATTTCATGTATAAGTTTTCATCAATACCACATTAAAATAAACAAGTTAGCACATTCCTATTAGCGCAAGTGATTTCAAGGAATTAAGGAGGAAGTTGCAAGTAGTCAAATCGGCAGGTAATGTCCAAAACAATACAGATACTGATAGAGACTAAAACTGCACTTATCTGTTGTTTAAATTTCGGAAATTATCACTTTTTACTACAAAAAGCTTTAGAAGGTGCAACGTAATGCGATATGGCGGCATTCTTTTGCAAAGATGTCTATAAAAAGACAGTTCAAATTATTGCCTATACCAATAACAAACGTATAATCTGCAGAACAGTAAACCAAGTCTTTAAAAAGTTATTCAAATACTTAGATAGTATTTAAAAGAAGAAGAAGAAAACAGAAATGAATAGTTGTTTGTCAACAACACTTACAGTTTTGTTCTTTGGGGCGGCCATTACTTTGCTAATGGTCGACGGCGTCGCTATGGCAACCAAAGGGTCATCCACAAGATACGTATCAACAAAGGCTGGATTGAAAGCTGTCCGTCAAATTGAGGCTGAACGAGCCAATTTCAGTTTCGGCTGCAGTCAAACTACGGAGACCATCAACGGAGTTAAAATCACTTACGTCGATGGCATCGACGACGGCGATTTCCTCGGATATTATAAGATGAATTTCACAACCGAAGGACTTAATGGAGTCGAAATTGGTTACGAATGTTGTGACAATTCATCGGATTCCGGTTTGGTCCATTTCATTGCAAAATCCATCGATAATCCACCGTTTGTGACGTTTACGATTCAATCCACATTTGGCAATTTCCTCACGTTGAATCAAGTGTCCAATACCGCCTTGACTGGCATTCAAGACGTCTACATCAAGTTCGAAGCCGGGGATGTTACTAATAATGATTCATATTATGTCACTAAATTAGATTATTTCGCATTTTATTAAATTTATGTCATCAAACTATAATATTATGTAACACTTATAAAATCAAATGTAATTGTTACCAAATATTTAAATGTTTATATTAAAACTGAGGCTGATTCCAAAGAAACGACATTTGTTTTAAACGTCATTCAGATGAAGACTCATTGGAGTAAGCAACTGCGCATTAAAGCAAAGCGTTGGCAACCTACGGTTCCCTGAACTAAATGCCCTAAAGGCCAAGTCCTAAAGGGGCAGTCTCAAATTTTTGGTCCGAAACTTTCGTATATTGCCCATCGTCGGATCGATTGGAAGTTAAAGAGTTCTACGTTACACCAAACAACAACCCCTAACCCCTTTCTAGTGCCGGATTTAGGTATTGAGAGGTCCTAGGCTATTTCAATTTTCAGGTGCCTTTCAAGCCCTTTTCTTAAATTTTGAAGCCGGCTAAATGTTGAGGCCCTAGGCTTCCGCCTACTAATTACCCTAATGGTAAATCCGGCACTGCCCCTTTCCCATCTGTAGCAGGGTCGGGTACCCATCTTGTCTCTCTGAATGGACACAAGGGTGATATACTGAACAGTGTTTTTCCGCAGCCGGTTGCCGACCAAAGCTACAACCCCTGCGTTGGATACAGCAGCTGAATTGCGTCGGACACACCAGTTCTCGTCAGACCACTAAAGTTAAGCAACGCAACCCAAGTTAGTACGGACATGGGTGAGTGGTCAAGAACACTGGGTGCTGCTAATTTCCCCTCTACTACATCCCCCACTCCTACCTGCCGTTTACCCGCAAGTAGCCTCCACCGGGATATCATCGGTCTACTGTTCGTTGGGTTTTTTTGTTCCGTCGGTGTTTTAGGGCCCTTCAACTACAAGGCCATTAGAGCCCCGTCCACTGCATAGTTCTAGTGCAGAAGCTTCACAGACACTACATTAATGCGACGGTTACTGGGTATTAACAGTACCCAGTTTTCCCAAGCGCCCTCCCATGTTAGTACTAGCAGGGGTTGCGTTGCTTAACTTACAATCCACTGTGGCATCCTATTACGCTCATCATTAGACAGTGTGAAGGACAATTCGCCCATCAAAAGGTCAGTTAAGTTGATCCCATCTGATTCATCATCATCATACCCTTAACCCGCCTGGTGCACGGTCGCATCTGCTGGTTCTAGCCCTCCACTCCCGCCTATACCCGTCCACCCCACACGCTACCATATGCTTACGAACAACCTGCTCCCAAGTCTGCTTTGGTCTCCCCCCCCCCCTGCCCCGGGTGCTTCCAACCACCTGCATTCCAGTAATGAACCTAACGAGCTCCTCATCCCCTATTCTCATTACGTGTCCGTACCACCTCAATTTACTCTCCCTCATTTTTTCCGCCATGTCCACAACCCCCAGGCTACCTGTAATATACTCATTCCTGATTCTATCAGCTCTTGACACCCCACAGCATTCGTATCTACGGCTACTTACGTTCTATTGCTCCGTATAGCACAGCTGGCCCTTTGAACTTGATTGGGACCCTCCTATCGCATAGGACTCCACTTGCCTGCATCCACTTCAATCTTCCCCCAATGATTCTATGGGTCACATCCGAGTCTATCTCCTCATCGCTCTGGAGCAATGGTCCTAAGTACTTTACCTCTTGTTCCTTTGTCACCAGTTGGCCTCTAGAATATGCAACCTTAATTTTCCCATCTTTCCCAATTGAAAGCTAAATGCTCTGTCTTCTTCATGCTTATCTTTAGGTCTCCGTTTTTCTATCGCTGCACAAATATCGTTTAGGCCCTGCTCTACTTGTTCTCTGGAGTCACTAAGTTTTCCAACAGTATCTCATCTGAGTCCCTTCCGAAAATGTCTATAACAACCGCTTTAGAATGGCATCTAAAAAAAAAGTTTATTGAATTATTAGTTAGTAAAACGAAAAGGGAGTGGAATTTCATTCAAAATAATGTCCCCATTCTGAGGTAAAGATTTCTGAATTTCGCCCATCCAATCAGAATCCCCAGATTTACGTAATTAAATGATTTGGTTAATAACAACAACCACTCTCTGTTGTAACGTGTAATCTTTGTTTTTGAAATAAAAACATAATCAATTCTTAAACATAATAAATGCATTAAAGATTATCGCAATATTCAGTTTCAAAAAATAAGGAATTTATCTATTGGAATGCATTCGATAAATTGATGATTGACGAAAATCACAGAAAATGGAGTATTGATCAACATCTTTGAACACTCTTATATATATATATATATAAAGGGCCAGGCAGTCATCAACAATAACGAACGCATTGAAGAATACTTACAATCGCTTGAAAGACAAATTTTCTCCTAAAACGAAGTCAAAATTCATCGAAAAATGACAACATTCATAAAGAACGCAATTCTGATGGTGGCCATCTTTACAACGCAAGCAGCGCACCTAGCAGACAGCCAGCAACCACCGAGAGCCGACCATTTGCATCAATGGCAGCTGGTCAACGGCGGTGGCAAACAACCGACAGCGAAATTGCAAGCAGAATCCGCCAACTTTAATTTCGGTTGCAGAATCAAAGACAACTACGTGGACTCCATCGACCACGGAGACTACCTCGGATTTCAACAAGTCGATTTTGGAAAAGGAACCACAGGCGTTCAACTGACTTTTAAATGCTGCAACAACACACGCGACGTGGGGAAAGTCGACTTTTACGTCAACGTACTGGACGACACAAACTATCTCATCGCAACTATATATTTGACCAATACTGCCAACAGTTTTATAACAATGGCCGCACCATTGACCACTCTCAATATTCTTTCTGGAAAACACGATCTTTATGTCAAATTCACTTCAGAGACCATCGTATCAGACATATTTGATTACTACGTCGGTATTGTCGATTGGCTCGGGTTTTATTGACCCAGCATTTTTTTTTCCCCACAGTGGTCAATAATTTGATGCCAATTTCTATAATTTTAACTTCGAAATAAATAAATCAATGTTGTCAATTTGCATGAAATTACTGTATATCAGTTTTAAAACGTCTCAAACATTATTAATTGACTTATTCGGTGTGATGGAACCGAGAACGACAGAGTATTTAATGTAGCTTTCAAGTGGGAAGTACGGGAAAATAAGTGACGTACTTTCTAGGGGCGAACTGGCGAAAATAAAGGTGTAAGGTCAACGTTCAACGTGTAGGACCAACGTTCCAACGCCACGGGGAGATAAACTCTGATGTGGCCCACAGAACCAACGGGGCCAAAAAAAGCCCCGACCAATTGGCCCATGAGGGGATCGAACCCAGAACCTTCGTGTTAATAGCACGACGCTCGAACCAGCTGAGCCAACAGGCCCATGCAGGGCCGCATCCTCAGGGATTTCAGAAAGGGTTTTGAGACGGGAGATTGGGATTTGCAAAAATGACGCTCAATTGGCCCATGAGGGGGACGAACCCACGACCGCCGCGTTATTAGCACGACGCCCTAACCAGCTGAGCTAACAGGCCGATGCAGTGCCGTACCCTCAGGAATTTCAGAAAGGGTTTTGAGACGGGAGATGGTGATTTGCAAAAATCCACCTCAATTGGCCCATGACGGGGTCGAACCCACGACCTTCGCGTTATTAGCACGACGCTCTAACCAGCTGAGCTAACAGGCCGACGCAACACCCTGCCGTCAGGGATTTCAGAAAGGGTTTTGAGACGGGAGATGGGGATTTGCAAAAACGAAGCGCAATTGGCCCAAGTGGGGGTCGAACCCACGACCTTCGCGTTATTAGCACGACGCTCTAACCAGCTGAGCTAACAGGCCGACGCAGGGCCCGACCATCAGGGATTTCAGAAAGGGTTTTGAGACTGGAGATGGGGATTTGCAAAAACGAAGCGCAATTGGCCCATGAGGGGGTCGAACCCACGACCTTCGCGTTATTAGCACGACGCTCTAACCAGCTGAGCTAACAGGCCGACGCATCGCCCTACCCTCACGGATTTCAGAAAGGGTTTTGAGACAGGAGATGGGGATTTGCAAAAATACACCTCAATTGGCCCTTGAGGGGGTCGAACCCACGACCTTCGCGTTATTAGCACGACGCTCTAACCAGCTGAGCTAAAAGGCCGCCGCACAGCACAACCTGGCCGATTTGGATGTGCGTCCCACGAGGACCATGTTTTGTTCATCCCTACCTTCGATCCTACTTCTCTAGTCCACGCTTCGACCCCGGAATAATATCAGATCACCAAAATTGGTTACCATCCCGGTTGGACCACAGACAGAAGGGACCCTTTCGGTAACGCATGCAGTGTGACGTCACCCCAAGCTGGCGCCTGATGTGCCGTCCTTTAATCACCAAAACTGCCGGCTTTAATCATCCAAATAACAACCGGCAAACCAACTCTAAAGAAATCTTCCTTACTTCCCCTGATCTATTTAAAGAGGTTCACTGATAGTCGTCGATGGGATGATTGGGCAACTTCCATCAACCACGCCCCGCCCTCGACTACTGCACCGTATTTAAAACACGTTCCAGGGCTCACTCACATCACACCAGGCTGAACCCTCCCTCGTCTCTCTCTGCCGAACACATCAGAAAATGAGGTCATCAAGCATTTTCCTGCAGTTGGCAGCAGTCATGATCCTCTGTCTGACAGTCACAGGACAGCAACAGCAGCCCAGGCCACTAGGGAACTTAAAGGCTACAGCAACCATTCAGGCCGAAAGCTGTAACTTTAATTTCGGCACCAAGCCCCTCAACGGTTTGGTAGAGTCCATCGACAAGGACGATTACATCGGTTTCTCCGAGGTCAACTTGGGAAATGGAACTCTGGAAGTGGCCGTCTACTACAAGTGCTGTTCCAAGCCTGAGGACGGTGCCAAGGGCTCAGTGGACGTTTACTTCAAGGGAATGTCAGACGATGTTAACAAACTGGCAACCATCACTTTCGAATACACAGGCGGTAGCATCGTACCCGGAATTCAGCCCATTGCCAATATCACCGGCAAACAGGACATCTATCTCAAGTTCAATTCCGATTTCAACGCAGTGACAGCCGGTCGATTTGATTATTACGTAGCAATCATCGATTACATTGTATTCTATTAAAAAAATTCAATTCCTCATTTTAAAATTATAATAATAATTATTAATTATGAAATTGTTCAATGTTTGTTTTCTTATCTCAAATTGCCACTGGCATTCTTGACACACCCGTTAAATAATAAAATGCTATTACCCCACAACAGTTGTTGCCATTTCGTTACTAAAGCAAGTGCTTGGGGCAACAATGACGTAACAGGGACCTCCGAAACGGGACGGGGTGTCATTCCCTAGTCCAGTGGTTCTCAATCTTTCTGAAGTCAGGGAACACTTAACTGACATTTTACTAGCACGGAACACTTACAATTCAACATAAACTTTAAACAGGTTGAACACTTTCTACACTTGGTACTTACTACATCATCATCATACCCTTATCCCGCCTGTGGCAGGGTCGGGTCTGTGAGTTCTAGCCCTCCACCCCCGTCTATCTCTCCCCCAGTTCCCCGTCCACCTCACACACTGTCCATATCCTTACGGACAACCTGTTCCCACGTCTGCTTCGGTCTCCCCCTGTCCCGGGTGCAACTGACCACCTTCATTCCTGGCAAGGACCTAACGAGCTCCTCCTCCCCTCTTCTCATGACGTGTCCATACCACCGCAGCCTTATTCTCCCTCATTTTTTTCTGCGATGTCCACCACCCCAGGCTAGCTCTAATATGCCCATTCCGAATTCTATCAGCTGTCGACACGCCACACATGTGCCACAGCATTCCCATCTGGGCTACTCGCATTCTATTTACGTGGCTCTTCCTCGCTGCCCAGTACTCGGAACTTCCCTTTCAACTAGATTGGGATCCTCCTATCACACAGGACTCCGCTTGCCTGTCTCCACTTCAGTGACCCCCTCCCCCATCGTTTCTGCGGGGCACATCAGAGTATCTCTCCATTGCTTTATTTGTGCATTATTTTTTTTGCGGAACACGAAGTGGTTTCACGGAACACGCTTTGAGAACCACTGCCCTAGTCTAATATCCGTTTCGCTGGCGTTGTAGGGCCCTTCAACTACAATGGTCATTACAGCCCCGTCCACTGCGTAGTTCTAATGCAGAGACTGCACAGACACTACACTGATGGGACGATTTTTTGGGTATTAGTAGTACTTAGTTTCCCTAAGCGGCCACCCATGTTAGTATTAGTGGGGGGTTGCGTTGCTTAACTTCAGGGATCAGACGACAACGCAATACAGCTGCTCCCCTATTCTAAACGGAACCTATAGTGGGTTGGTTGGTGTTTTAGGGCCCTTCAACTACAAGGTCATTAGAGCCCTACAGCGGAAGGGAGGGGAATCGAACCTGGGTTAACGATCAATGCTAACGGCTCAGTTGCAATCAGGGTAAAACTCACAAGTTAGTCTTCGTCTGCGCTCCAGATCCCCCACTCAGGCCTGGCAAAGTCCCCGGCCGGTCTTGTTTACACTTTGCTGACACAAAAATTTTAGGACAATTACTCTCTCCTCGCGATGGCCGAAATAGGAATGAGGGGGTAGTAGCTTGGAGGCTAACGGGCCACTTCTGATATCGAAAACAAAGGCTCTCCCCTCCCTGGAACATTGCCTTCCCGACTACGCGTAAAAGTAACTTTTCTACAAGAAAAAGGCAACTGTATAGCCCTCATGACAACGCATATGTTACCACTGTGGCTCTCGGAGTACTCCCAGTGTGATATGCCTGATCTAGACATGTCTGAGGCCCCTTTCTGGAGATTTCAGTGATTGCGGGTTCGATCCGGGTGGTGGTTTCTTTTAGGGCTAGGAAGCGTCAAATGGGTCTTCGGTCGGAAATAATGACATTGAGAGGTGTTTAAGATACCTGTGGGGATTATTTAGAGGCTAAAGGTGGTCCCATCGTGTGGATCACAGCTTCCCAGATACGGGTAATACGTAAGGGCCTATGGCACTACAAAAGAGCTTTCTCCCTCACCTGCAGGGAGGAGGGAGAGTTGGGAGCGGCGAATTGCGCTGGACACACCAGTTCTTGTCTGATCACTGAAGTTAAGTAGCGCAACCCCAGCTAGTACTGACATGGGTGGCCGCTTGGGAAACTGGGTACTGCTAATACCCAAAAATCGTCGCATTAGTGTAGTGTCTGTGCAGTCGCTGCATAAGAACTATGCTACGGACGGGGCTCTAATGACCTTTGTAGTTGAAGGGCCCTAAAACACCAACAAACAACAACAGGGGGGGCGAGTTCAACGCCCCAAGAAATCATAAAATCATCAAGTACTGCAGATCGTCAAAGTTCCCAGGTATAGGAGATCACCCTCCCCCTTATCTTTGGCAAATTACCTGCAGAAGTAGATAGGAAGTCGCGAAATAAACACGTCCCAGGACAGCCTGACCCCCCAGTGCAGTAAAAGCTGATGAAAAGTGCTCTTTGCTGTTCTTTAATCTAAAATTGACAAAAGACGGGATATCTCTTTGTCCTCATTTCCCTTAATTTCCTGATAACTCCCAAAAACCTTGATGGGGGCAACATCAAAGAGCCGCCCCTCAGCTCCACCCTAGGCAGCCTCTTATATTTAAAAACATTCTCAGGCTCTGAAATCAACATAATAAGAAGAGTAACATTTCACACCAAAATTCGTTACGATGCGGGTTCTAATAGTAATGGGACTGTTAGCAGTCACCCTAGTGGTCGATGGACAAGTCACAGACAGGCTCTTGTCTGCAGAGGTGCCAACTCGGAACCGGAACTCGTTCCAAAAACATCAATTGACAACTACCCGCACCATTCAGGCCGAAAGTTTCGACTTTAATTTGGGCGTCAGTGTTTACGACGGATTCGTGCAATCCGTAGACAACGGTGACGTCATCGGTTTCTTGGAAGTGGATCTCGGAAACGGAACTGAACAGGTTACCGCCTACTACAAGTGCTGCTCCAGACCGGAAGACGATGGTCAAGGCGGAATGGACATCTACGTGAAAACAATTGAAGATTCAACCAAGCTGACCAGCATCCCTTTTGCATACACCAATGGCACTTTGAAATGGGAAAGTTATCCAATCAACAGCGTCACTGGCAAGCAGGACATTTACCTCAAGTTCTGGTCAAGCGTTGTCATCATTGACCAGAATGACATCAGTAACAATCGACTCGATTATTACGTAACACTCTTAGATTCCATTGAATTCCAATAAAATTAATTACTGCAAAAGCAATACAACCGAACATTCTTGCGTTAATCAGTCAATGTGGCCCGCCTCGGGGGCTGACAGGTAGAGTGCTCCATTGATGCGTCAGTGGTACAAGGTTCGATACTGGAGAACATCTTCCATCATATTACAAATAAAGCTGGTGATCCGTGACTCGTGACATCGCTGGAGGAAAAAAGAGACCCAATAAAGGAAATAGGCCGACGACCAATAAGGCATAAGGGCTACAGCATTAGGTTGGTAGCCGGCTGAGGAAAAATACGCTCATGTGTCCCAAAGGGCCAAAATTTGTACCCGACCTAGCAGACAGCGTCGGCGGACTCAACATGACGCAGAAAAAAGGAACGAGGTACGGAAGACCCTAGGGCCGGCCCTGCTTACTTACGCAAGAAAGGTGACACTATAAGACCTGCGAATTTTCAGAAATGGGCTTCTCCGGTAGGGTCGAGCACCCATTTGTCCTGTTGCCATTGGGAACACACAACCCAGTTATTGGTCAGTGATTTTACGTAACCGCCGACCTGAAAGTACACGCCCTTGCTTATGTATCTTTGGCATAACTCCTGTCTGGGGACAATTTGTTTTACCTAGGTCAAAGGGTAAGCTCCTACACCTTGAAATTTTACCGATCTGCAGGTATGTTTTGCATTGCGTCCTTAGGGCGAGAGAGAGAGAGGCCCAGGGTGCGCCTTCTTTCCGATGAGAAGTAAAATCGGGTTCCCGTGTGGTGTACGAACCCTCTTACCTATGGCAAGATTTCCAGGTGTAGGAGATCGCCCCCCCCTCCGTCGTTAAAATGGCCAAACGAACAGTAGACGGACGATAAATAACCATGTGGGTTACAGCTTTGGTCGGCAACCGGCTGTGGAAAAAAACACTGTCCAATAGTTCACCCTTGTGTCGATTCAGAGGGACAAGATGGGTACCCAGCCCTACCATAGGCGGGAAAATGGTTAGGAGTTGCTTTCTTGCATGTATTTTTGACTCAATCATCATCATCATACCCTCATCCCGCCTGTGGCAGGGTCGGGTCTGCGGGTTCTAGCTCTCAACTCCCATCTATCTCCCACCAGGTCCCCGTCCACCCCACACACTGCCATATCCTTACGGACAAGCTGCTCCCACGTCTGCTACGGTCTCTCCCCTGCTCCGAGTGCTACCAACAACTTGTATTCCTGACAAGGACCTAACGAGCTCCTCCTTCCCTCGTCTCACGACGAGTCCATACCGCCTCAACCTGTGTGGGTGTGGTCCCCCCCCCACAACCAGACTACCTCTAATATACTCATTCCCAATTCTATCAGCTTTCGACACCCCACTCATGTACCGCAGGATTCGCATCTCGGCTACTTGCGTTTTATTGATGTGGCTCTTCCTCACTGCCCCCAACATTCTGATCCATATAGCATAGCGGGCCTAACCACTGCCCTGTAAAACTTCCTTTTCAACTTGACTGGGACCCTCCCATCATCCAGGACTCGACTCGCCTGTCTCCACTTCAACCATCTCCCATTGATTTGGACACCTATTAAAATACAGTGAAACCTCTCTATGGGTACACCGCTCTAAAGGGTACACCTCTTATATCGGTACAAATTCTTCAGGTACCGATTTTTCATCTATAGGCTATTACTACCCCTCTTATGGGTACACCCCTCTGATAGGTACAATTTGGCTGGGTCCCCCAGGTGTACCAATTAGAGAGGTTTCACTGTACTCCCTTCTGTGTGGGAACTGACGTAAAATCTTTGTCAAAAGTGAAACTGTATTTAGTTTTTCCCTCACTTGAAGCTTGTGGCTATGTGAATCAGGGTAACATATGTAACCCGTAGGCTTCCTTATGGTCGATCATCTACTGTTCGTTGGGAGCGGCGAATTGCGTCGGACACACCAGTTCTCGTCTGATCACTGAAGTTAAGCAGCGCAACCCCAGCTAGTACTGACATGGGTGCCAGCTTGGGAAAACTGGGTACTGCTAATACCCAAAAATCGTCGCATTAGTATAGTGTCTGTGCAGTCTCTGCACTAGAACTAGGCAGTGGACGGGGCTCTAATGACCTTGTAATTGAAGGGCCCTAAAACGCCAACAAACAAACTGTTCGTTGGGGCACTCCACAGACGCGAGCTCCTTTCTCTGCCCGCTGCACAGTAGAGAGGGTTCTTTTACGTGCAAATGCCATCGTACACCACACGGGACCTCGGTTTTAATTCTCATCTGTAAGAAGGCGCACTAGGGCCCCTCTCTCTCTCTCTCTCGATCGATCGAAAGAAGCCAACCCACCTCGGTCCAGTATGGACCCTAGAACCACTGACGCAGTTACCGAGCACGCAACCTACTGCGCCACCCAACGGGTCATTGATAAAAAAACAGCTGTGATAAATTTAAGGAGAAAAACCTACGAATTACTCTAAAAGCGATTCAAGGTCTGACAATGAAAAAAAATTATAATTTACAGAGAAAATGTCATCTCTTTATCTGTCGCCTTCCTGATTTCATACTTTTCTGTCCAATGTCCAATTATGGTCATCGTCGTTGACCACAACTCGAATTCGAATGTTGTTGTCAATCCGGAATTAGTCAACCTACGCCGACCACCAACAAAATGTTACTGGATTTTTTTGTGTTAATTTTAAAAATCGTGTTTTTTTAGAGTTCCGAATGACTTTAGTTAGTAAACGGCATCCATGGAATGATGACCACAAGATATTTTCGACGGCGGGGCAGCCATTTCTCTCTTTGGTCAAGTGATGTTGAACACCGATTTCATAAACTGAACTAGTTAATAAGTTTAATATTGATGAGTATTTGGAATGGGGTACAAAATGAGTGACCGCAAATCTTACCTTCCTTACTCCTGTACTGAGTGGAGAGGGTCACTACGTATTACTTTAAGAATCGTGATGTGAAGCTATTGCGCCATTTTTATGTTAATAGAATGAAGCAGGTGAGCCATTTTATGTTGTTGCTGTTTTGGTCATTCCATGATGAATGGTCACTCCTTCGACCACCAAATACGTCGAGAGTGGAGAAACAACAAGTAGAATAGTCTAATTCTCCATCAATTCTCCTTTCAGAGCTTATATCAAGACGAAATTCAACAGGAAATGACTCGTACCCTTCCATGACCTTCAAAACAGTTCTAAAACTTCCAACAACCTCCCTCCCGAAGCCACTTCATCGAACACCTGGGATGATGACCGCAGAAACACGTCTCGAGTGCTAGTGGGTGGTCAACGCGGTGTTGTTATTCTCCACACCATGAAGAGCACCTGCATAACGATATCAATCCAAAAATATATCACTTTGTATAATATTAATTCGACGGAAAATTCGTCGAGTCAAAAAGAATAGCCAAATTTCGTATAGAACGAAGAACGTGCCAACCTTCGCATCGAACTGACGCTGACGTCATCGGTGCGCATGCGTAGTCTCGGCAATAAGGAGACCAGCTTTTGTATTCAAATTAAGAAACTCGGAAAAGGGGAAGTCGTTTAGGCGGATACGTTAAGTGGACCAGGACAGGAGAGGGCCGAGCCCCAACCTGGAGCCAAGAATTGGTCATAATGTGAACACACTTTTATAAATGGGTCACTATCTCCTACTTTTGTTTAGACTACAGATTATTATTATTATTCTAAATAAAACAAAGACTCGTGGCGGGACGTCCGGAACCTTGGACGGAGGAGCACTGAGGGCTTTATCATCGTGGGCAAGTATACACCTAATCGAGTAAATACTCCCAATTTCCGGCTAAGTTTTGAGGAAATGGAACCCTTGTGTTCGTATAAGCAGCGGTGAATCAATCACTAAATACTCCCGTGGGAGGTCAGGCGGGCCCGTATACCTTTAATGAACTGTACATTTCAGTAGTGATACTCTGGACACGTATTTCTGTGGCCAGAGCCTGGCTGTAAGGTTAAGTGGGAGTCGGTCTGGGAGGGCCTCTCAACTACACGGCTAAATAGAGCCCCGTCCATTGCGTAGTTCTAATGCAGAGTCTGCCGAGACACTAAGCTGCAGAGACAACTTTTGGGTATTAGCAGTACCCAGGGTTCCCAAGCGGTCACCCATGCCAGTACTAGTTGGGCTTGGTGATTGATGATGATTGATGTTGTTTAAGGTCCCGTCAACTACAAGGTCATTAGAGACCCGTCCACTGCATAGTTCTAATGCATAGACTGCACAGACACTACACCAATGTGGGTATTAGCAGTATCCAGCTTTCCCGAGCGACCACCCATGTTAGTACTAACTGGGCTTGCGTTGCTTAACTTCAGTGATCAGACGAGAACTGGTGCGTCCAACGCAAACAGTCGCTCGTCCGTTCCCAATCCCCAACTGCGTGGAAAGGGATTGTCTGACAAGCAAAAATCAACTCCTAACCCCTTTCCCACGTATGGCAGGGTCAGATACCCGCCTCGTCCCTCTGAATGGACAGGAGGGTGAACTAATACATGGTGTTTCTTCACAGCCGGCTGCCGACTAACGCTGCAACCCCTATGCTAATTTATCGTTGGTCTACTGTTGGTTGGGGCACTGCACCGACGGTAGGGGTGGGGGGCGAGCTCCTATACCTGGAAATGTTGCCTTCGCCATTTGTTGTATAGTAGAGAGGGTTCTTTTACGTGTAAATGTCATCGCACATCACGCAGGACCTCGGTTCTACTTCTCTCTCGCCCGAACGAAGTCAACCCACGTCGGGCCAGTATCGAAACGAGATCCAATGACTCAGTTACCGAGCACGCTACCTATTGCGCCTTTTTTTCAAGGAATCATCAATTGCAGCCAGAATTGAACCGCTGCTTACGTGTATCCGGTCATACGCAGATGGAGTGATGAACAGGCAATGCTGAGTGGTAAATAAATCATCACGACAGCCATTTGTTAGCGTTATTAATAATTTTAATTAGGAGGAAAACAAAAAAAAAAACGCGTTAACAATTACAAATTATAGAAAACAATAATAACGTATGTGGGGGTATCGGTGATGTCTCAAGTGATAAAAGTGCGGCGTGACAATTTATTGTTTAGCACACCTTGGTAATGAAATAAAATCAATAAAGGTAACAAATATCCCTAATAAGGTCACTGAAATGGATACTTGTGAAACAAATAGATTTCAAAACATGTCAACAAATATTATCAATAACAATAATAAGACAATAAGAATAATGGTGTATTAACAGCGTCGTCATGACTACTTACCGATATAATACGATATCGATAGTTATCGAGTAGTTTTTTTTCACCCTATTAGAATAGAATGAAAAATCAGTGACGCTTCATGCAAATGGACGTTATCAATTAAAAACTTTTGCAATTAGATTAGTAGGTCAAAAAACAGTAATGAAATGTAATAATCATTCTTATTAAAAATTACATATGATATAATAATATATCACAAAATTAAAAACAAAATTCATGTCTTGTTCTAGTTACGAGACAAATGAATTACCCTAGTTAGCGATCTGTATTTTAAACCCCTGCCGCAAAAGTAACAGCCACCAAAGGCTGCGGGTGCCACTCACAGAACTCAATTTTCCAGGGAACAAAACGAGTAGCAGGCACTTCACGTAGTTGTGTAAGAACTGCTTAAAAAAAAAAACCAATAAATATTTCGCCAACGACGGATAACGAGAGGAATATGACGTCATATGATATTTCGTCCGCCGAAGCGAGGACGTCGTGGACTACTATCGAAATCGGACAGAATTCGATAGGGTTAACTCTTGAATATTATTTTTAGCTTACCGACAGCGTTAACGAAACGATAAGGTTAAGAGACGTCGTTGCAACACATCAGCGTATCGCGTCTATATTGAATTACGCCAAAATAATGGCCATATAATTAAGAAAAACAATTTATAATTATTACAAAAGCGAGTTCCGAGTCGCCATTTTATCGTTCTTCCACTCCATGGCGATCTCGACGCCCTCTGGAGGACACGTAGAACGTTTTCTCAATGACGCTAAATAACTAATGCGTGTTACAATATACATAATCATCATGCCCTTATCCTGCCTGTGGTAAAGTCGGGTCGGCGGGTACTAATTTTCCAGGTGCCCGTCTACCCCCCACACTTTCCAGTAACGATCCCCACATTCCACATCCCTAATCTAAGATTAGCCCCTTTTCTTGGTTTTACTAAGGCACGTAACCACCTCCCGAAAAACTGAGCTAGGGCAAATTCAGAAGCTAACTCTTCCGAACATTCCAGGATCTTGCAAAGCCATTTTGTCCCACGTTACAGAACTGCGGGTTTCCTACGTAGGACCAACGTCAAATACGTAGATATTTCTATGCATAAAAAAGCCATAAAACCATAATCGAACTTTGCCCCAATTCACTGTTTTTATCCAGGTCGATACGCGCCTTAGTAATATACGGAACTTTACCATAGGTCGCTGTCTTATGGGAAGGTGGAGACATGCCTTAGGACCTGTGCACACCCGAGCACACCGGTGCACACACCGATGGCATGAGATACATCAGTTGCAATGGGGGACTGCACACATCCCACAAATCGGAGTTGCGTCTGAAAATGCCCGCAGATCCCTACCGAACCGTAACGGCGCCGCACCCGCACATCCGATCTAGCCTGAAGTAGCCCAAAGAAGGTTAGGTTAGGTAGGATGGCCTTAGGGGGAAATAGGTTTACAGCAGTAGAAGCAATAAAAGGGGACATGGGGTGGTCTACATTTGAACAGAGAGAAATGATTAGTAAGTTGGTATACCTATGCAGAATATGGGGACTAGAGAAGGAAAATCCAGTATGGCAGGTCAATGCATGGGTAAACAACATGATGGTATCCACCAACTGGAAGAGGAGGGTAAACCGGATGTCAAAGAAGATAGGCAGAACACTGCAACCCAGGGAGGGCAAGGAGGGGGGCAAAACACTACAAAGACTAGTACAGGACAAAGTTAAGGAATGGGGGGTTAGGGCAGTGGCAACAGAGTATGGAGGGAAGGACGGCAAAGAAAACGCTGAGGGTGTATGGGAACAAGCTTAACATAGAGAGGGAGGTAATCTATGACAATACGCGGGAGAGCTCACTTCTGTTTCGGGCAAGAGCTGGATCGAGTGGAGGATGTCAGGCATGTGATCCTGGCCTGTCCAGCGCTGGACCCCCACACTGGAAGAGGTTCTGGGGTGGAGAGGCTGGAATGGGTGCGAAGGGCAAAGGTGTTGCTAGGGTGCTAGTGGAGATCTAGGCATATGGGTCTAGTATGAAAAATCTCGCTAGCAAGGTATCCGTCACAAAGGATTACATATTCATATTCATACCTCTTGGTCTATTGAGTGGTGCACACATCCGTCGATATCGTACGTGCGGTTTCTTAGTTTTACGATTTGGTAGGCAAAACGGGCACGCCTTCTGGACAATTGACAAATGTGTACTGGCGACATTTCACCGCATGTGTGCATTGAATTGCTGCGGCGTCGTTGCGGTACCCGCACGAGCAAAAATCGGATGCGTGCACCGGGCCTTAGTAATACCCCTTTTCGTGATGAGACTGCTCTGGCTGGGGGCACCCCCGCCAGGTACCTGAAACCCACAGGAATATTGGACGGGTAGTCTGTGGGGGGAGGGGGAATGCCGGCCTGCCCCACAGAAGACACTCGATGCATTATCTGCCTTAGGAGAAAAGGTCTGCACCCCATGACATTGCGAACGCACGATAACGACGGCCCGGAGCTCGCTCGCTATATTATAAAAGCAATTTTGTTAATAAAAAACAACATGCGCAATTTTAAATTTACAAAAAAGTAATTCTATACACTCTTATAATAGTGATGTAAAAATGGAATGTAAATATTTTAAAATCTTAAGCTTCAATTATTAACTTATTGCCATGACTAAAAATGTAGTGGAAAACGTCATTCTGGAAAACCATTAGTAGTACACATTTCGTATGTCTGACGTAGAGCACTCAGCCTACTGTAGAGTAGTAACATTTGAATGACCCTTCTTGTTGCCGGTTAGAAGAATTCTTTACCCCAAAACTTCTGACGTCACCAAAAAATGCCGAGATGTGCTGAAGAATATTACCACATACCTGAAGACGGTCAGGTCATACATAACGTTCAAAGCTAGACGCTAGTATAAAAATAATTAACAATTTTAAGTTTTTAAACAATCAAGAAGACTTCCCCATTCAGGGTATTCTCGCATGCAGCGCGTTCAAATGTCAATTTACAGGCATTAATACATACGTGAGGCCTATCTACCCGGGCGAAGCTATCAACAATAACACAACAACAGTCACGGAAAACCAAAAAAAAAAAGTCGCTTTTACTTCTTCGCTTCCTTCTTACGCCGGAAAAAGTTTGCAAAACGAGAATCTTTAGGCATCGAATGACGTCTTAATAATCCAGAAGACTTCTTTTTATTCTTGCTTTTCGACGACACAGGAGCTTCTTCCGACGGCAATGGCGGCAAAGAATCTAACTTTTCCGAAGAACTCCCGCGAGAGGACGCTGTTTCACGACGAGCTTGATGATTAGCCGCTTGAGGGCGCTGTCTCGACTCCATATCAAACGACGACGTGCGTCCCCTGTCCTGCTCCTCCTCCTCATGATGATGATGATGATGATGTCCATTTTCCAGATGCTCGCTGGACTTATGGACATTACTACGTTTATCATATTTCTCCTTATATTTACGCGGTTTCCAAGGCGACAACAGCGAAAAACTACGTTGAACTGTACGAGTCTCTCGGCTGACACCCGGAGTGGTGCTGCTGCTGCTTCCAATAACCGACGGTGGTGGCGTCGGTGAGATGGTGGCCGAACGATACTGATATTCCCGAGCAGGCGGAATATCAGCTACTGCCGTCGCATGCAAAATTACCGACTTATTGGAGGAGCCCTGACTAGCTTCACTATCGTTGCTTTTCAACGACCCACTAGTGGACGGTGCCCTGGCTGGAGACGCACTCCGCATTAGAGCTTCCCGATGCATTGGCGACAAGTCCGAGCGACTTCCAAAATTGCTACTCGAATGTCCATTCTTGCCACCACCGCCTCCGCCGTGTCTAGACTTAAAATTGACCCGTTTCTTGGCAGAGCCTGACGAACCAGCAGAATGCTGAGACTCATTCTCTGAATGGTAACTTCCAACTCTCGAATTAAAGCTCGGACTACGGTCAACGCTACTACTACGTTTCCCATCCGTCGAAACGCTGTGCCCATTCCGCATAACGTCACGGTCGTTCAACTGAATGCGAATGTCTTCGGCCTTACTACGTTGATGACGTCTGTCACGGCGGTCCACCGTATTCACTTTATTGACCAGTTCTTCGTCCTGATAATTCCGCCTATTCTTATTAGATTCCAGGCGACTCATGGTGGCCGATGTCCAAGTATTATTATTATTATTAGTAGTAGTATTGTTATTTTTATTGTTGTACTGATGGTGATGATAATGATTACGATTAATATCCTGTTTATCTAACCGGGTATGAGCCCGTCGTATGTCTTCCTCTTCGTCGGCACTTCTCTCGAACCAGAA
>JAAFCE010008669.1:0-20170 GCA_013389805.1 Trigoniulus corallinus
CTGCACAGGCACGGGCCTGAGAGGCACGGCACTGCACAGGCACGGGCTAACCGATTTATAAAGGGTGGACAACCCTTTATAAATCGGTTAGCCGTTCAATAACAGCATTGTTTCTTATAAAAAGAAAGAACCTGTTCAATGTTATTCAACGCAAGTTTCATTTTTCTTTAGTTACCTATGTCGGGATGATAATGGTCACCGCTGGAGTGACCCTTTGCACATTAGCCAAGTCTCAATCTCAGGCAAATAGTTGATTATGTATTTGAAGCCTTCGTTTTCTTATCGTGGGGCAGACTGCCGCAGGCCGCTGAATTACGAGGCTCTCGCCACACTTGATATTCACGACAAACGAGGTATTAAGAAGAGCATTTTAATGGCAGACTTCCTAGTCAGAGAAATATTTTTTTTTGTGAAAATACTTAGAAATAAATTTAGTAATAATTAATTTTGGAAAAAAATCCATATAATGGAATTTGTGACTTCAATTTGTCCTATATACGGTATTACAAGTTTTTGGTGTTACAGGAATTTCATCTCGTTACCACTGCAAAAAACATAACGCTGGTGCCAGTAAAGTAAAAAGTCTATAAAACAAGTTTTCGGTAAATTTCCTTAAATATTGGCGCTAGGCAATGAATCTTTTCCCGCCTATGCGGAAAGGGGTTAGGGCAGGGTCAGGTGCCCATTTATCGGGAGCAAAGCAAAAAGCAACTACTAACCCTTTTCCCCCCTATGGCAGGGTGTATGACCCATCTACTCCCTCTGAATGGACAAACGGGTGATCTATTGGACTGTATGGCTGCCGATCAAGGCGGCATCCCCTATGCTTATTTATCGTCCGTCTACTGTTCGTTGGGACCGTCCATCTCTACCCACCAGACTCCAGGAGGGGGGCGGCGAATTGTGTTGGACGCACCAGTTCTCGTCTGATCATTGAAGTTAAGGAACGCAACCCCAGCTAGTACTGACATGGGTGGCCGCTTGGGAAAACTGGGTACTGCTAATACCCAAAAATCGTCGCAATTGTGTAGGGTCTGCATAAGAACGACACCGTGGACGGGGCTCTAATGGCCTTGTAGTTGAAGGGCCCTAAAACACCAATAAACAAAGCCAGGAGGGAGTGTGGGACGGGAGAATTCCAACACCCGCAAATTGTTTTTCGTTACAAAGGTCGCTACAAAGGTCATTAGAGCCCCGTCCAGACACTACACTTTTGCGACGAGCAATGTCCAACGCAATGCAGCCACTCCCAAGAATGAGGTAATCAAGAAGCATTACTTTTAATGGAAATTCCCGCATGGCACCAGCCTGGGTTTCTCACGTAACAAGTGGATAGGAATAAAGCACAATGCAGATAATCGAATCATATTTCCAACACTGCAACGACATCAAAGCGGCCTCGAAATACGTAGTACCTTCAAATCTGTAGTTAAATAATAAATCCAAACAAATTACTTCAAACCACACTACACGATAATGAAAGATTTCATGTATAAGTTTTCATCAATACCACATTAAAATAAACAAGTTAGCACATTCCTATTAGCGCAAGTGATTTCAAGGAATTAAGGAGGAAGTTGCAAGTAGTCAAATCGGCAGGTAATGTCCAAAACAATACAGATACTGATAGAGACTAAAACTGCACTTATCTGTTGTTTAAATTTCGGAAATTATCACTTTTTACTACAAAAAGCTTTAGAAGGTGCAACGTAATGCGATATGGCGGCATTCTTTTGCAAAGATGTCTATAAAAAGACAGTTCAAATTATTGCCTATACCAATAACAAACGTATAATCTGCAGAACAGTAAACCAAGTCTTTAAAAAGTTATTCAAATACTTAGATAGTATTTAAAAGAAGAAGAAGAAAACAGAAATGAATAGTTGTTTGTCAACAACACTTACAGTTTTGTTCTTTGGGGCGGCCATTACTTTGCTAATGGTCGACGGCGTCGCTATGGCAACCAAAGGGTCATCCACAAGATACGTATCAACAAAGGCTGGATTGAAAGCTGTCCGTCAAATTGAGGCTGAACGAGCCAATTTCAGTTTCGGCTGCAGTCAAACTACGGAGACCATCAACGGAGTTAAAATCACTTACGTCGATGGCATCGACGACGGCGATTTCCTCGGATATTATAAGATGAATTTCACAACCGAAGGACTTAATGGAGTCGAAATTGGTTACGAATGTTGTGACAATTCATCGGATTCCGGTTTGGTCCATTTCATTGCAAAATCCATCGATAATCCACCGTTTGTGACGTTTACGATTCAATCCACATTTGGCAATTTCCTCACGTTGAATCAAGTGTCCAATACCGCCTTGACTGGCATTCAAGACGTCTACATCAAGTTCGAAGCCGGGGATGTTACTAATAATGATTCATATTATGTCACTAAATTAGATTATTTCGCATTTTATTAAATTTATGTCATCAAACTATAATATTATGTAACACTTATAAAATCAAATGTAATTGTTACCAAATATTTAAATGTTTATATTAAAACTGAGGCTGATTCCAAAGAAACGACATTTGTTTTAAACGTCATTCAGATGAAGACTCATTGGAGTAAGCAACTGCGCATTAAAGCAAAGCGTTGGCAACCTACGGTTCCCTGAACTAAATGCCCTAAAGGCCAAGTCCTAAAGGGGCAGTCTCAAATTTTTGGTCCGAAACTTTCGTATATTGCCCATCGTCGGATCGATTGGAAGTTAAAGAGTTCTACGTTACACCAAACAACAACCCCTAACCCCTTTCTAGTGCCGGATTTAGGTATTGAGAGGTCCTAGGCTATTTCAATTTTCAGGTGCCTTTCAAGCCCTTTTCTTAAATTTTGAAGCCGGCTAAATGTTGAGGCCCTAGGCTTCCGCCTACTAATTACCCTAATGGTAAATCCGGCACTGCCCCTTTCCCATCTGTAGCAGGGTCGGGTACCCATCTTGTCTCTCTGAATGGACACAAGGGTGATATACTGAACAGTGTTTTTCCGCAGCCGGTTGCCGACCAAAGCTACAACCCCTGCGTTGGATACAGCAGCTGAATTGCGTCGGACACACCAGTTCTCGTCAGACCACTAAAGTTAAGCAACGCAACCCAAGTTAGTACGGACATGGGTGAGTGGTCAAGAACACTGGGTGCTGCTAATTTCCCCTCTACTACATCCCCCACTCCTACCTGCCGTTTACCCGCAAGTAGCCTCCACCGGGATATCATCGGTCTACTGTTCGTTGGGTTTTTTTGTTCCGTCGGTGTTTTAGGGCCCTTCAACTACAAGGCCATTAGAGCCCCGTCCACTGCATAGTTCTAGTGCAGAAGCTTCACAGACACTACATTAATGCGACGGTTACTGGGTATTAACAGTACCCAGTTTTCCCAAGCGCCCTCCCATGTTAGTACTAGCAGGGGTTGCGTTGCTTAACTTACAATCCACTGTGGCATCCTATTACGCTCATCATTAGACAGTGTGAAGGACAATTCGCCCATCAAAAGGTCAGTTAAGTTGATCCCATCTGATTCATCATCATCATACCCTTAACCCGCCTGGTGCACGGTCGCATCTGCTGGTTCTAGCCCTCCACTCCCGCCTATACCCGTCCACCCCACACGCTACCATATGCTTACGAACAACCTGCTCCCAAGTCTGCTTTGGTCTCCCCCCCCCTGCCCCGGGTGCTTCCAACCACCTGCATTCCAGTAATGAAGCTAACGAGCTCCTCATCCCCTATTCTCATTACGTGTCCGTACCACCTCAATTTACTCTCCCTCATTTTTTCCGCCATGTCCCCGAACCCCCAGGCTACCTGTAATATACTCATTCCTGATTCTATCAGCTCTTGACACCCCACAGCATTCGTATCTACGGCTACTTACGTTCTATTGCTCCGTATAGCACAGCTGGCCCTTTGAACTTGATTGGGACCCTCCTATCGCATAGGACTCCACTTGCCTGCATCCACATCAATCTTCCCCCAATGATTCTATGGGTCACATACGAGTCTATCTCCTCATCGCTCTGGAGCAATGGTCCTAAGTACTTTACCTCTTGTTCCTTTGTCACCAGTTGGCCTCTAGAATATGCAACCTTAATTTTCTCATCTTTCCCAATTGAAAGCTAAATGCTCTGTCTTCTTCATGCTTATCTTTAGGCCTCCGTTTTTCTATCGCTGCACAAATATCGTTTAGGCCCTGCTCTACTTGTTCTCTGGAGTCACTAAGTTTTCCAACAGTATCTCATCTGAGTCCCTTCCGAAAATGTCTATAACAACCGCTTTAGAATGGCATCTAAAAAAAAAGTTTATTGAATTATTAGTTAGTAAAACGAAAAGGGAGTGGAATTTCATTCAAAATAATGTCCCCATTCTGAGGTAAAGATTTCTGAATTTCGCCCATCCAATCAGAATCCCCAGATTTACGTAATTAAATGATTTGGTTAATAACAACAACCACTCTCTGTTGTAACGTGTAATCTTTGTTTTTGAAATAAAAACATAATCAATTCTTAAACATAATAAATGCATTAAAGATTATCGCAATATTCAGTTTCAAAAAATAAGGAATTTATCTATTGGAATGCATTCGATAAATTGATGATTGACGAAAATCACAGAAAATGGAGTATTGATCAACATCTTTGAACACTCTTATATATATATATATATATATATAAAGGGCCAGGCAGTCATCAACAATAACGAACGCACTGCAGAAGAATACTTACAATCGCTTGAAAGACAAATTTTCTCCTAAAACGAAGTCAAAATTCATCGAAAAATGACAACATTCATAAAGAACGCAATTCTGATGGTGGCCATCTTTACAACGCAAGCAGCGCACCTAGCAGACAGCCAGCAACCACCGAGAGTCGACCATTTGCATCAATGGCAGCTGGTCAACGGCGGTGGCAAACAACCGACAGCGAAATTGCAAGCAGAATCCGCCAACTTTAATTTCGGCTGCAGAATCAAAGACAACTACGTGGACTCCATCGACCACGGAGACTACCTCGGATTTCAACAAGTCGATTTTGGAAAAGGAACCACAGGCGTTCAACTGACTTTTAAATGCTGCAACAACACACGCGACGTGGGGAAAGTCGACTTTTACGTCAACGTACTGGACGACACAAACTATCTCATCGCAACTATATATTTGACCAATACTGCCAACAGTTTTATAACCATGGCCGCACCATTGACCACTCTCAATATTCTTTCTGGAAAACACGATCTTTATGTCAAATTCACTTCAGAGACCATCGTATCAGACATATTTGATTACTACGTCGGTATTGTCGATTGGCTCGGGTTTTATTGACCCAGCATTTTTTTTCCCCACAGTGGTCAATAATTTGATGCCAATTTCTATAATTTTAACTTCGAAATAAATAAATCAATGTTATCAATTTGCATGAAATTACTGTATATCAGTTTTAAAACGTCTCAAACATTATTAATTTGACTTATTCGGTGTGATGGAACCGAGAACGACAGAGTATTTAATGTAGCTTTCAATTGGGGAGTACGGGAAAATAAGTGACGTACTTTCTAGGGGCGAACTGCCGAAAATAAAGGTGTAAGGTCAACGTTCAACGTGTAGGACCAACGTTCCAACGCCACGGGGAGATAAACTCTGATGTGGCCCACAGAACCAACGGGGCCAAAAAAAGCCCCGACCAATTGGCCCATGAGGGGATCGAACCCAGAACCTTCGTGTTAATAGCACGACGCTCGAACCAGCTGAGCCAACAGGCCCATGCAGGGCCGCATCCTCAGGGATTTCAGAAAGGGTTTTGAGACGGGAGATTGGGATTTGCAAAAATGACGCTCAATTGGCCCATGAGGGGGACGAACCCACGACCGCCGCGTTATTAGCACGACGCCCTAACCAGCTGAGCTAACAGGCCGATGCAGTGCCGTACCCTCAGGAATTTCAGAAAGGGTTTTGAGACGGGAGATGGTGATTTGCAAAAATCCACCTCAATTGGCCCATGACGGGGTCGAACCCACGACCTTCGCGTTATTAGCACGACGCTCTAACCAGCTGAGCTAACAGGCCGACGCAACACCCTGCCGTCAGGGATTTCAGAAAGGGTTTTGAGACGGGAGATGGGGATTTGCAAAAACGAAGCGCAATTGGCCCAAGTGGGGGTCGAACCCACGACCTTCGCGTTATTAGCACGACGCTCTAACCAGCTGAGCTAACAGGCCGACGCAGGGCCCGACCATCAGGGATTTCAGAAAGGGTTTTGAGACTGGAGATGGGGATTTGCAAAAACGAAGCGCAATTGGCCCATGAGGGGGTCGAACCCACGACCTTCGCGTTATTAGCACGACGCTCTAACCAGCTGAGCTAACAGGCCGACGCATCGCCCTACCCTCACGGATTTCAGAAAGGGTTTTGAGACAGGAGATGGGGATTTGCAAAAATACACCTCAATTGGCCCTTGAGGGGGTCGAACCCACGACCTTCGCGTTATTAGCACGACGCTCTAACCAGCTGAGCTAAAAGGCCGCCGCACAGCACAACCTGGCCGATTTGGATGTGCGTCCCACGAGGACCATGTTTTGTTCATCCCTACCTTCGATCCTACTTCTCTAGTCCACGCTTCGACCCCGGAATAATATCAGATCACCAAAATTGGTTACCATCCCGGTTGGACCACAGACAGAAGGCACCCTTTCGGCTACGCATGCAGTTTGACGTCACCCCAAGCAGGCGCCTGATGTGCCGTCCTTTAATCACCAAAACTGCCGGCTTTAATCATCCAAATAACAACCGGCAAACCAATTCTAAAGAAATCTTCCTTACTTCCCCTGATCTATTTAAAGAGGTTCACTGATAGTCGTCGATGGGATGATTGGGCAACTTCCATCAACCACGCCCCGCCCTCGACTACTGCACCGTATTTAAAACACGTTCCAGGGCTCACTCACATCACACCAGGCTGAACCCTCCCTCGTCTCTCTCTGCCGAACACATCAGAAAATGAGGTCATCAAGCATTTTCCTGCAGTTGGCAGCAGTCATGATCCTCTGTCTGACAGTCACAGGACAGCAGCAGCAGCCCAGGCCACTAGGGAACTTAAAGGCTACAGCAACCATTCAGGCCGAAAGCTGTAACTTTAATTTCGGCACCAAGCCCCTCAACGGTTTGGTAGAGTCCATCGACAAGGACGATTACATCGGTTTCTCCGAGGTCAACTTGGGAAATGGAACTCTGGAAGTGGCCGTCTACTACAAGTGCTGTTCCAAGCCTGAGGACGGTGCCAAGGGCTCAGTGGACGTTTACTTCAAGGGAATGTCAGACGATGTTAACAAACTGGCAACCATCACTTTCGAATACACAGGCGGTAGCATCGTACCCGGAATTCAGCCCATTGCCAATATCACCGGCAAACAGGACATCTATCTCAAGTTCAATTCCGATTTCAACGCAGTGACAGCCGGTCGATTTGATTATTACGTAGCAATCATCGATTACATTGTATTCTATTAAACAAAAATCAATTCCTCATTTTAAAATTTTAAAATTATAATAATAATTATTAATTATGAAATTGTTCAATGTTTGTTTTCTTATCTCAAATTGCCACTGGCATTCTTGACACACCCGTTAAATAATAAAATGCTATTACCCCACAACAGTTGTTGCCATTTCGTTACTAAAGCAAGTGCTTGGGGCAACAATAACGTAACAGGGACCTCAGAGACGGGACGGGGTGTCATTCCCTAGTCCAGTGGTTCTCAATCTTTCTGAAGTCAGGGAACACTTAACTGACATTTTACTAGCACGGAACACTTACAATTCAACATAAACTTTAAACAGGTTGAACACTTTCTACACTTGGTACTTACTACATCATCATCATACCCTTATCCCGCCTGTGGCAGGGTCGGGTCTGTGAGTTCTAGCCCTCCACCCCCGTCTATCTCTCCCCCAGTTCCCCGTCCACCTCACACACTGTCCATATCCTTACGGACAACCTGTTCCCACGTCTGCTTCGGTCTCCCCCTGTCCCGGGTGCAACTGACCACCTTCATTCCTGGCAAGGACCTAACGAGCTCCTCCTCCCCTCTTCTCATGACGTGTCCATACCACCGCAGCCTTATTCTCCCTCATTTTTTTCTGCGATGTCCACCACCCCAGGCTACCTCTAATATGCCCATTCCGAATTCTATCAGCTGTCGACACGCCACACATGTGCCACAGCATTCCCATCTGGGCTACTCGCATTCTATTTACGTGGCTCTTCCTCGCTGCCCAGTACTCGGAACTTCCCTTTCAACTAGATTGGGATCCTCCTATCACACAGGACTCCGCTTGCCTGTCTCCACTTCAGTGACCCCCTCCCCCATCGTTTCTGCGGGGCACATCAGAGTATCTCTCCATTGCTTTATTTGTGCATTATTTTTTTTGCGGAACACGAAGTGGTTTCACGGAACACGCTTTGAGAACCACTGCCCTAGTCTAATATCCGTTTCGCTGGCGTTGTAGGGCCCTTCAACTACAATGGTCATTACAGCCCCGTCCACTGCGTAGTTCTAATGCAGAGACTGCACAGACACTACACTGATGGGACGATTTTTTGGGTATTAGTAGTACTTAGTTTCCCTAAGCGGCCACCCATGTTAGTATTAGTGGGGGGTTGCGTTGCTTAACTTCAGGGATCAGACGACAACGCAATACAGCTGCTCCCCTATTCTAAACGGAACCTATAGTGGGTTGGTTGGTGTTTTAGGGCCCTTCAACTACAAGGTCATTAGAGCCCTACAGCGGAAGGGAGGGGAATCGAACCTGGGTTAACGATCAATGCTAACGGCTCAGTTGCAATCAGGGTAAAACTCACAAGTTAGTCTTCGTCTGCGCTCCAGATCCCCCACTCAGGCCTGGCAAAGTCCCCGGCCGGTCTTGTTTACACTTTGCTGACACAAAAATTTTAGGACAATTACTCTCTCCTCGCGATGGCCGAAATAGGAATGAGGGGGTAGTAGCTTGGAGGCTAACGGGCCACTTCTGATATCGAAAACAAAGGCTCTCCCCTCCCTGGAACATTGCCTTCCCGACTACGCGTAAAAGTAACTTTTCTACAAGAAAAAGGCAACTGTATAGCCCTCATGACAACGCATATGTTACCACTGTGGCTCTCGGAGTACTCCCAGTGTGATATGCCTGATCTAGACATGTCTGAGGCCCCTTTCTGGAGATTTCAGTGATTGCGGGTTCGATCCGGGTGGTGGTTTCTTTTAGGGCTAGGAAGCGTCAAATGGGTCTTCGGTCGGAAATAATGACATTGAGAGGTGTTTAAGATACCTGTGGGGATTATTTAGAGGCTAAAGGTGGTCCCATCGTGTGGATCACAGCTTCCCAGATACGGGTAATACGTAAGGGCCTATGGCACTACAAAAGAGCTTTCTCCCTCACCTGCAGGGAGGAGGGAGAGTTGGGAGCGGCGAATTGCGCTGGACACACCAGTTCTTGTCTGATCACTGAAGTTAAGTAGCGCAACCCCAGCTAGTACTGACATGGGTGGCCGCTTGGGAAACTGGGTACTGCTAATACCCAAAAATCGTCGCATTAGTGTAGTGTCTGTGCAGTCGCTGCATAAGAACTATGCTACGGACGGGGCTCTAATGACCTTTGTAGTTGAAGGGCCCTAAAACACCAACAAACAACAACAGGGGGGGCGAGTTCAACGCCCCAAGAAATCATAAAATCATCAAGTACTGCAGATCGTCAAAGTTCCCAGGTATAGGAGATCACCCTCCCCCTTATCTTTGGCAAATTACCTGCAGAAGTAGATAGGAAGTCGCGAAATAAACACGTCCCAGGACAGCCTGACCCCCCAGTGCAGTAAAAGCTGATGAAAAGTGCTCTTTGCTGTTCTTTAATCTAAAATTGACAAAAGACGGGATATCTCTTTGTCCTCATTTCCCTTAATTTCCTGATAACTCCCAAAAACCTTGATGGGGGCAACATCAAAGAGCCGCCCCTCAGCTCCACCCTAGGCAGCCTCTTATATTTAAAAACATTCTCAGGCTCTGAAATCAACATAATAAGAAGAGTAACATTTCACACCAAAATTCGTTACGATGCGGGTTCTAATAGTAATGGGACTGTTAGCAGTCACCCTAGTGGTCGATGGACAAGTCACAGACAGGCTCTTGTCTGCAGAGGTGCCAACTCGGAACCGGAACTCGTTCCAAAAACATCAATTGACAACTACCCGCACCATTCAGGCCGAAAGTTTCGACTTTAATTTGGGCGTCAGTGTTTACGACGGATTCGTGCAATCCGTAGACAACGGTGACGTCATCGGTTTCTTGGAAGTGGATCTCGGAAACGGAACTGAACAGGTTACCGCCTACTACAAGTGCTGCTCCAGACCGGAAGACGATGGTCAAGGCGGAATGGACATCTACGTGAAAACAATTGAAGATTCAACCAAGCTGACCAGCATCCCTTTTGCATACACCAATGGCACTTTGAAATGGGAAAGTTATCCAATCAACAGCGTCACTGGCAAGCAGGACATTTACCTCAAGTTCTGGTCAAGCGTTGTCATCATTGACCAGAATGACATCAGTAACAATCGACTCGATTATTACGTAACACTCTTAGATTCCATTGAATTCCAATAAAATTAATTACTGCAAAAGCAATACAACCGAACATTCTTGCGTTAATCAGTCAATGTGGCCCGCCTCGGGGGCTGACAGGTAGAGTGCTCCATTGATGCGTCAGTGGTACAAGGTTCGATACTGGAGAACATCTTCCATCATATTACAAATAAAGCTGGTGATCCGTGACTCGTGACATCGCTGGAGGAAAAAAGAGACCCAATAAAGGAAATAGGCCGACGACCAATAAGGCATAAGGGCTACAGCATTAGGTTGGTAGCCGGCTGAGGAAAAATACGCTCATGTGTCCCAAAGGGCCAAAATTTGTACCCGACCTAGCAGACAGCGTCGGCGGACTCAACATGACGCAGAAAAAAGGAACGAGGTACGGAAGACCCTAGGGCCGGCCCTGCTTACTTACGCAAGAAAGGTGACACTATAAGACCTGCGAATTTTCAGAAATGGGCTTCTCCGGTAGGGTCGAGCACCCATTTGTCCTGTTGCCATTGGGAACACACAACCCAGTTATTGGTCAGTGATTTTACGTAACCGCCGACCTGAAAGTACACGCCCTTGCTTATGTATCTTTGGCATAACTCCTGTCTGGGGACAATTTGTTTTACCTAGGTCAAAGGGTAAGCTCCTACACCTTGAAATTTTACCGATCTGCAGGTATGTTTTGCATTGCGTCCTTAGGGCGAGAGAGAGAGAGGCCCAGGGTGCGCCTTCTTTCCGATGAGAAGTAAAATCGGGTTCCCGTGTGGTGTACGAACCCTCTTACCTATGGCAAGATTTCCAGGTGTAGGAGATCGCCCCCCCCTCCGTCGTTAAAATGGCCAAACGAACAGTAGACGGACGATAAATAACCATGTGGGTTACAGCTTTGGTCGGCAACCGGCTGTGGAAAAAAACACTGTCCAATAGTTCACCCTTGTGTCGATTCAGAGGGACAAGATGGGTACCCAGCCCTACCATAGGCGGGAAAATGGTTAGGAGTTGCTTTCTTGCATGTATTTTTGACTCAATCATCATCATCATACCCTCATCCCGCCTGTGGCAGGGTCGGGTCTGCGGGTTCTAGCTCTCAACTCCCATCTATCTCCCACCAGGTCCCCGTCCACCCCACACACTGCCATATCCTTACGGACAAGCTGCTCCCACGTCTGCTACGGTCTCTCCCCTGCTCCGAGTGCTACCAACAACTTGTATTCCTGACAAGGACCTAACGAGCTCCTCCTTCCCTCGTCTCACGACGAGTCCATACCGCCTCAACCTGTGTGGGTGTGGTCCCCCCCCCACAACCAGACTACCTCTAATATACTCATTCCCAATTCTATCAGCTTTCGACACCCCACTCATGTACCGCAGGATTCGCATCTCGGCTACTTGCGTTTTATTGATGTGGCTCTTCCTCACTGCCCCCAACATTCTGATCCATATAGCATAGCGGGCCTAACCACTGCCCTGTAAAACTTCCTTTTCAACTTGACTGGGACCCTCCCATCATCCAGGACTCGACTCGCCTGTCTCCACTTCAACCATCTCCCATTGATTTGGACACCTATTAAAATACAGTGAAACCTCTCTATGGGTACACCGCTCTAAAGGGTACACCTCTTATATCGGTACAAATTCTTCAGGTACCGATTTTTCATCTATAGGCTATTACTACCCCTCTTATGGGTACACCCCTCTGATAGGTACAATTTGGCTGGGTCCCCCAGGTGTACCAATTAGAGAGGTTTCACTGTACTCCCTTCTGTGTGGGAACTGACGTAAAATCTTTGTCAAAAGTGAAACTGTATTTAGTTTTTCCCTCACTTGAAGCTTGTGGCTATGTGAATCAGGGTAACATATGTAACCCGTAGGCTTCCTTATGGTCGATCATCTACTGTTCGTTGGGAGCGGCGAATTGCGTCGGACACACCAGTTCTCGTCTGATCACTGAAGTTAAGCAGCGCAACCCCAGCTAGTACTGACATGGGTGCCAGCTTGGGAAAACTGGGTACTGCTAATACCCAAAAATCGTCGCATTAGTATAGTGTCTGTGCAGTCTCTGCACTAGAACTAGGCAGTGGACGGGGCTCTAATGACCTTGTAATTGAAGGGCCCTAAAACGCCAACAAACAAACTGTTCGTTGGGGCACTCCACAGACGCGAGCTCCTTTCTCTGCCCGCTGCACAGTAGAGAGGGTTCTTTTACGTGCAAATGCCATCGTACACCACACGGGACCTCGGTTTTAATTCTCATCTGTAAGAAGGCGCACTAGGGCCCCTCTCTCTCTCTCTCTCGATCGATCGAAAGAAGCCAACCCACCTCGGTCCAGTATGGACCCTAGAACCACTGACGCAGTTACCGAGCACGCAACCTACTGCGCCACCCAACGGGTCATTGATAAAAAAACAGCTGTGATAAATTTAAGGAGAAAAACCTACGAATTACTCTAAAAGCGATTCAAGGTCTGACAATGAAAAAAAATTATAATTTACAGAGAAAATGTCATCTCTTTATCTGTCGCCTTCCTGATTTCATACTTTTCTGTCCAATGTCCAATTATGGTCATCGTCGTTGACCACAACTCGAATTCGAATGTTGTTGTCAATCCGGAATTAGTCAACCTACGCCGACCACCAACAAAATGTTACTGGATTTTTTTGTGTTAATTTTAAAAATCGTGTTTTTTTAGAGTTCCGAATGACTTTAGTTAGTAAACGGCATCCATGGAATGATGACCACAAGATATTTTCGACGGCGGGGCAGCCATTTCTCTCTTTGGTCAAGTGATGTTGAACACCGATTTCATAAACTGAACTAGTTAATAAGTTTAATATTGATGAGTATTTGGAATGGGGTACAAAATGAGTGACCGCAAATCTTACCTTCCTTACTCCTGTACTGAGTGGAGAGGGTCACTACGTATTACTTTAAGAATCGTGATGTGAAGCTATTGCGCCATTTTTATGTTAATAGAATGAAGCAGGTGAGCCATTTTATGTTGTTGCTGTTTTGGTCATTCCATGATGAATGGTCACTCCTTCGACCACCAAATACGTCGAGAGTGGAGAAACAACAAGTAGAATAGTCTAATTCTCCATCAATTCTCCTTTCAGAGCTTATATCAAGACGAAATTCAACAGGAAATGACTCGTACCCTTCCATGACCTTCAAAACAGTTCTAAAACTTCCAACAACCTCCCTCCCGAAGCCACTTCATCGAACACCTGGGATGATGACCGCAGAAACACGTCTCGAGTGCTAGTGGGTGGTCAACGCGGTGTTGTTATTCTCCACACCATGAAGAGCACCTGCATAACGATATCAATCCAAAAATATATCACTTTGTATAATATTAATTCGACGGAAAATTCGTCGAGTCAAAAAGAATAGCCAAATTTCGTATAGAACGAAGAACGTGCCAACCTTCGCATCGAACTGACGCTGACGTCATCGGTGCGCATGCGTAGTCTCGGCAATAAGGAGACCAGCTTTTGTATTCAAATTAAGAAACTCGGAAAAGGGGAAGTCGTTTAGGCGGATACGTTAAGTGGACCAGGACAGGAGAGGGCCGAGCCCCAACCTGGAGCCAAGAATTGGTCATAATGTGAACACACTTTTATAAATGGGTCACTATCTCCTACTTTTGTTTAGACTACAGATTATTATTATTATTCTAAATAAAACAAAGACTCGTGGCGGGACGTCCGGAACCTTGGACGGAGGAGCACTGAGGGCTTTATCATCGTGGGCAAGTATACACCTAATCGAGTAAATACTCCCAATTTCCGGCTAAGTTTTGAGGAAATGGAACCCTTGTGTTCGTATAAGCAGCGGTGAATCAATCACTAAATACTCCCGTGGGAGGTCAGGCGGGCCCGTATACCTTTAATGAACTGTACATTTCAGTAGTGATACTCTGGACACGTATTTCTGTGGCCAGAGCCTGGCTGTAAGGTTAAGTGGGAGTCGGTCTGGGAGGGCCTCTCAACTACACGGCTAAATAGAGCCCCGTCCATTGCGTAGTTCTAATGCAGAGTCTGCCGAGACACTAAGCTGCAGAGACAACTTTTGGGTATTAGCAGTACCCAGGGTTCCCAAGCGGTCACCCATGCCAGTACTAGTTGGGCTTGGTGATTGATGATGATTGATGTTGTTTAAGGTCCCGTCAACTACAAGGTCATTAGAGACCCGTCCACTGCATAGTTCTAATGCATAGACTGCACAGACACTACACCAATGTGGGTATTAGCAGTATCCAGCTTTCCCGAGCGACCACCCATGTTAGTACTAACTGGGCTTGCGTTGCTTAACTTCAGTGATCAGACGAGAACTGGTGCGTCCAACGCAAACAGTCGCTCGTCCGTTCCCAATCCCCAACTGCGTGGAAAGGGATTGTCTGACAAGCAAAAATCAACTCCTAACCCCTTTCCCACGTATGGCAGGGTCAGATACCCGCCTCGTCCCTCTGAATGGACAGGAGGGTGAACTAATACATGGTGTTTCTTCACAGCCGGCTGCCGACTAACGCTGCAACCCCTATGCTAATTTATCGTTGGTCTACTGTTGGTTGGGGCACTGCACCGACGGTAGGGGTGGGGGGCGAGCTCCTATACCTGGAAATGTTGCCTTCGCCATTTGTTGTATAGTAGAGAGGGTTCTTTTACGTGTAAATGTCATCGCACATCACGCAGGACCTCGGTTCTACTTCTCTCTCGCCCGAACGAAGTCAACCCACGTCGGGCCAGTATCGAAACGAGATCCAATGACTCAGTTACCGAGCACGCTACCTATTGCGCCTTTTTTTCAAGGAATCATCAATTGCAGCCAGAATTGAACCGCTGCTTACGTGTATCCGGTCATACGCAGATGGAGTGATGAACAGGCAATGCTGAGTGGTAAATAAATCATCACGACAGCCATTTGTTAGCGTTATTAATAATTTTAATTAGGAGGAAAACAAAAAAAAAACGCGTTAACAATTACAAATTATAGAAAACAATAATAACGTATGTGGGGGTATCGGTGATGTCTCAAGTGATAAAAGTGCGGCGTGACAATTTATTGTTTAGCACACCTTGGTAATGAAATAAAATCAATAAAGGTAACAAATATCCCTAATAAGGTCACTGAAATGGATACTTGTGAAACAAATAGATTTCAAAACATGTCAACAAATATTATCAATAACAATAATAAGACAATAAGAATAATGGTGTATTAACAGCGTCGTCATGACTACTTACCGATATAATACGATATCGATAGTTATCGAGTAGTTTTTTTTTCACCCTATTAGAATAGAATGAAAAATCAGTGACGCTTCATGCAAATGGACGTTATCAATTAAAAACTTTTGCAATTAGATTAGTAGGTCAAAAAACAGTAATGAAATGTAATAATCATTCTTATTAAAAATTACATATGATATAATAATATATCACAAAATTAAAAACAAAATTCATGTCTTGTTCTAGTTACGAGACAAATGAATTACCCTAGTTAGCGATCTGTATTTTAAACCCCTGCCGCAAAAGTAACAGCCACCAAAGGCTGCGGGTGCCACTCACAGAACTCAATTTTCCAGGGAACAAAACGAGTAGCAGGCACTTCACGTAGTTGTGTAAGAACTGCTTAAAAAAAAAAACCAATAAATATTTCGCCAACGACGGATAACGAGAGGAATATGACGTCATATGATATTTCGTCCGCCGAAGCGAGGACGTCGTGGACTACTATCGAAATCGGACAGAATTCGATAGGGTTAACTCTTGAATATTATTTTTAGCTTACCGACAGCGTTAACGAAACGATAAGGTTAAGAGACGTCGTTGCAACACATCAGCGTATCGCGTCTATATTGAATTACGCCAAAATAATGGCCATATAATTAAGAAAAACAATTTATAATTATTACAAAAGCGAGTTCCGAGTCGCCATTTTATCGTTCTTCCACTCCATGGCGATCTCGACGCCCTCTGGAGGACACGTAGAACGTTTTCTCAATGACGCTAAATAACTAATGCGTGTTACAATATACATAATCATCATGCCCTTATCCTGCCTGTGGTAAAGTCGGGTCGGCGGGTACTAATTTTCCAGGTGCCCGTCTACCCCCCACACTTTCCAGTAACGATCCCCACATTCCACATCCCTAATCTAAGATTAGCCCCTTTTCTTGGTTTTACTAAGGCACGTAACCACCTCCCGAAAAACTGAGCTAGGGCAAATTCAGAAGCTAACTCTTCCGAACATTCCAGGATCTTGCAAAGCCATTTTGTCCCACGTTACAGAATTGCGGGTTTCCTACGTAGGACCAACGTCAAATACGTAGATATTTCTATGCATAAAAAAGCCATAAAACCATAATCGAACTTTGCCCCAATTCACTGTTTTTATCCAGGTCGATACGCGCCTTAGTAATATACGGAACTTTACCATAGGTCGCTGTCTTATGGGAAGGTGGAGACATGCCTTAGGACCTGTGCACACCCGAGCACACCGGTGCACACACCGATGGAATGAGATACATCAGTTGCAATGGGGGACTGCACACATCCCACAAATCGGAGTTGCGTCTGAAAATGCCCGCAGATCCCTACCGAACCGTAACGGCGCCGCACCCGCACATCCGATCTAGCCTGAAGTAGCCCAAAGAAGGTTAGGTTAGGTAGGATGGCCTTAGGGGGAAATAGGTTTACAGCAGTAGAAGCAATAAAAGGGGACATGGGGTGGTCTACATTTGAACAGAGAGAAATGATTAGTAAGTTGGTATACCTATGCAGAATATGGGGACTAGAGAAGGAAAATCCAGTATGGCAGGTCAATGCATGGGTAAACAACATGATGGTATCCACCAACTGGAAGAGGAGGGTAAACCGGATGTCAAAGAAGATAGGCAGAACACTGCAACCCAGGGAGGGCAAGGAGGGGGGCAAAACACTACAAAGACTAGTACAGGACAAAGTTAAGGAATGGGGGGTTAGGGCAGTGGCAACAGAGTATGGAGGGAAGGACGGCAAAGAAAACGCTGAGGGTGTATGGGAACAAGCTTAACATAGAGAGGGAGGTAATCTATGACAATACGCGGGAGAGCTCACTTCTGTTTCGGGCAAGAGCTGGATCGAGTGGAGGATGTCAGGCATGTGATCCTGGCCTGTCCAGCGCTGGACCCCCACACTGGAAGAGGTTCTGGGGTGGAGAGGCTGGAATGGGTGCGAAGGGCAAAGGTGTTGCTAGGGTGCTAGTGGAGATCTAGGCATATGGGTCTAGTATGAAAAATCTCGCTAGCAAGGTATCCGTCACAAAGGATTACATATTCATATTCATACCTCTTGGTCTATTGAGTGGTGCACACATCCGTCGATATCGTACGTGCGGTTTCTTAGTTTTACGATTTGGTAGGCAAAACGGGCACGCCTTCTGGACAATTGACAAATGTGTACTGGCGACATTTCACCGCATGTGTGCATTGAATTGCTGCGGCGTCGTTGCGGTACCCGCACGAGCAAAAATCGGATGCGTGCACCGGGCCTTAGTAATACCCCTTTTCGTGATGAGACTGCTCTGGCTGGGGGCACCCCCGCCAGGTACCTGAAACCCACAGGAATATTGGACGGGTAGTCTGTGGGGGGAGGGGGAATGCCGGCCTGCCCCACAGAAGACACTCGATGCATTATCTGCCTTAGGAGAAAAGGTCTGCACCCCATGACATTGCGAACGCACGATAACGACGGCCCGGAGCTCGCTCGCTATATTATAAAAGCAATTTTGTTAATAAAAAACAACATGCGCAATTTTAAATTTACAAAAAAGTAATTCTATACACTCTTATAATAGTGATGTAAAAATGGAATGTAAATATTTTAAAATCTTAAGCTTCAATTATTAACTTATTGCCATGACTAAAAATGTAGTGGAAAACGTCATTCTGGAAAACCATTAGTAGTACACATTTCGTATGTCTGACGTAGAGCACTCAGCCTACTGTAGAGTAGTAACATTTGAATGACCCTCCTTGTTGCCGGTTAGAAGAATTCTTCACCCCAAAACTTCTGACGTCACCAAAAAATGCCGAGATGTGCTGAAGAATATTACCACATACCTGAAGACGGTCAGGTCATACATAACGTTCAAAGCTAGACGCTAGTATAAAAATAATTAACAATTTTAAGTTTTTAAACAATCAAGAAGACTTCCCCATTCAGGGTATTCTCGCATGCAGCGCGTTCAAATGTCAATTTACAGGCATTAATACATACGTGAGGCCTATCTACCCGGGCGAAGCTATCAACAATAACACAACAACAGTCACGGAAAACCAAAAAAAAGTCGCTTTTACTTCTTCGCTTCCTTCTTACGCCGGAAAAAGTTTGCAAAACGAGAATCTTTAGGCATCGAATGACGTCTTAATAATCCAGAAGACTTCTTTTTATTCTTGCTTTTCGACGACACAGGAGCTTCTTCCGACGGCAATGGAGGCAAAGAATCTAACTTTTCCGAAGAACTCCCGCGAGAGGACGCTGTTTCACGACGAGCTTGATGATTAGCCGCCTGAGGGCGCTGTCTCGACTCCATATCAAACGACGACGTGCGTCCCCTGTCCTGCTCCTCCTCCTCATGATGATGATGATGATGATGTCCATTTTCCAGATGCTCGCTGGACTTATGGACATTACTACGTTTATCATATTTCTCCTTATATTTACGCGGTTTCCAAGGCGATAACAGCGAAAAACTACGTTGAACTGTACGAGTCTCTCGGCTGACACCCGGAGTGGTGCTGCTGCTGCTTCCAATAACCGACGGTGGTGGCGTCGGTGAGATGGTGGCCGAACGATACTGATATTCCCGAGCAGGCGGAATATCAGCTACTGCCGTCGCATGCAAAATTACCGACTTATTGGAGGAGCCCTGACTAGCTTCACTATCGTTGCTTTTCAACGACCCACTAGTGGACGGTGCCCTGGCTGGAGAAGCACTCCGCATTAGAGCTTCCCGATGCATTGGCGACAAGTCCGAGCGACTTCCAAAATTGCTACTCGAATGTCCATTCTTGCCACCACCGCCTCCGCCGTGTCTAGACTTAAAATTGACCCGTTTCTTGGCAGAGCCTGACGAACCAGCAGAATGCTGAGACTCATTCTCTGAATGGTAACTTCCAACTCTCGAATTAAAGCTCGGACTACGGTCAACGCTACTACTACGTTTCCCATCCGTCGAAACGCTGTGCCCATTCCGCATAACGTCACGGTCGTTCAACTGAATGCGAATGTCTTCGGCCTTACTACGTTGATGACGTCTGTCACGGCGGTCCACCGTATTCACTTTATTGACCAGTTCTTCGTCCTGATAATTCCGCCTATTCTTATTAGATTCCAGGCGACTCATGGTGGCCGATGTCCAAGTATTATTATTATTATTAGTAGTATTGTTATTTTTATTGTTGTACTGATGGTGATGATAATGATTACGATTAATATCCTGTTTATCTAACCGGGTATGGGCCCGTCGTATGTCTTCCTCTTCGTCGGCACTTCTCTCGAACCAGAA
>JAAFCE010008670.1:0-10511 GCA_013389805.1 Trigoniulus corallinus
TTGCGCCACAGGCCCTGTCGGACATATACAGCATTACACTATAATAATGTAATCCAATAAATTGATTGCCGAAAATAAAACAGACCACCGACATGACGTTTCAAAAAGGTTCATAGCACCAAGTGCTAACGAGCCTGCCAGGATTCGAACCTGGAATCTCCTGATTCGTAGTCAGACGCGTTATCCGTTGCGCCACAGGCCCCTCGTAGGGTTATTTGATAATGGACGAGGTCATAATGATTTCTCCGTTATATTACTACGGGGGAATAAAAGCAGGAGTTCGGGATCCTGCAGAAAGTCCTGCCCTGGTCCAAAACAAGCAGCCTAAACTTTTGGTACAAATGCCTAAAGGAGGAAAAGACAAAAGGTGGCAATCAGTCTACCAGGATTCGAACCCAGAATTTTGCAACCCGTAGTCAGATACGTTTTCCGGGCCCGCCACGGTGACGTAGTGGTTAGGACGCTCGGCAACTGCGTCAGTAATTCTAGGTTCGATACTGGAGCCACAAGTCCGCGCCTAGACACCACAAGCCCGTGATTGGAAGACAGTCTATGTCTATGGAGACGTTGACGTTCAATGTCCAGAAAAAAAAGACTGTCCCGCACATACCAGGCCTCGAACCCGGAATTTCCTAAACCGATTCATCAGCCATGATGTTGCAGTTTGCGTTTAATTTCTGGCCTGAGGCCCCTGCGGTATATCTCCGAGAGGTCATGGACAACCCTGTAGGTTGAAACAGGACGAGGAGGATCACAAGGAGTGAGAGGGCGGAAGGGGGGTGGATTGAGGAAGAAGGAACACCTTCTATTATTGTCACCTGAACTCTTTTCCAGATACCGCCTTGTTGCTAGTGGGGGTGTCCCTTTTATGGGGCGTCACCAACCCACTCATGAAGAGAGGAAGTGTCGGAATCGAAACCGTCAAAGGCTCCAACTTCATTTTCCAGTTTTTCGGAGAAGTTAAATTTTTAATGCTTAACTGGAAGGTAAGTACCTGAGGGGTGCAGGTGAGTGAACAGGGGTCCGGCTCTAACCCACCTACTCAAACGTCTAGCACTATTACGTAATAACAACAACGAGTCATCGTATGACGTCATTTCCTGCCAAACCTGTCGCAAACTAAAGTAGTGCAGAAACCTACTGTGAGTCATTTTAGGACCTCTGTCGGCGGCGACCACACAACCAAGGCCCAATGTGGACCCCTCATAGAAGACGTCAGCATACCCTGGGTCCCTGCCTACCCACCATCCACCTTCTGACAACAAGACACCTGCACACGAGTACTGCTTAAATCCTTTAGGAATCTGAAACTCATTCTTTGTCCCAAACAAAGAGGTGCTTGGCACCGTCCCAGACGGTGCCAGACTCGTCGTTTAGTCCGCTTTTAGCAAGAAAATCGAGTCTGCCCTGGTCTCTGTGGGGAGGGAGAAGGAACCGGAAAGAGGTAAGACGGGCGGAGGGTCACATCTCCATTGTTGTCTCAGGACAAGAGAAAAGAGACACGCCAGTTTCTTAGAATTCCATTCAGGCCCAGATAACAATAATGAAGGGCAAGACAGGGACTCGAACCTGAAACTCCCGCATAACACCTACGGGTTTCCCTCTCGTTCCTAAATAAGCCACCCACCTTGGTGAGAATCGAACCTGCAACCAGAGATTCGCGAGTCAAGAGCTTCACGGCTGAGTCACCAAGGTGGGCCATGTGGTCTTTTTGAGACTGAAGCTAATCTTTTGCCGGACAGAACCCGAATCTCACGCCATCCCCCGTGTGGCATGTCCCACGAAGCCTGCAATAAACTTCGAAGAAACATTTTTCAGGGTTAGGAGTTCGCCCCCCTCACCTCTCTTCATCACCGGAGTTAAAAAACTGGGCCTCTAGATGTAGAAGTGGCCTGTAAGCAATAATTTGGGCATCAGCAGCCCAGCATCAGTAGACAGGGGAAGGGATGGGACAGGAGGAGGACGGGGAGAGGGAGTGGCAAGAAATGAGGGGGGGGGGTCATTCCCAAAATATCGTGAAGGCCATCGCCTTATTATTTATTACTGTTGCTAACGTAATTATATTAAAAGTGTCTTGGGGAGGGCCAAGGATTCTCTTGGTAATTATGTTTACGACACAATCAAACTTTCGCAGCAAGTGACCAGTTGGCATTCCATGAGTGACCTCCCTTCGCCCTCGACACGCAACTCAGGTGGAGGTGGGCGACAAGTCAGTAATGCCCATAGACGCTTTACATGTGAAGAGGAGAAGGAGGACGGAGAGTCACTCGCAGAATGAAAAGAAGCCTCTGTTGGTGTCTTGGCCCAATCCCTTTCCCCGCCCCTGGCAGGGTCGAGTACCCATGTGTTCCTTAGGTACCGAGAACACACGAGCCCATACGTAGCCGGCCGCCTTCCTCATGCTGTAACCTTTTACTCAGTTAACGTCGGCCTACGTCTAAATCAGGCCCGGGTTTTAGGTATTTCGCCGCCCTGGTCAAAAGTTCTTTTTGCCGACCTTGGTTCCTCGCGATCCCTGTCAACCCTCTTTCTGCTTCCTTGAGCCTCCTTGTTGACCTTTTGCCCACACCTGTAGTCCCCCCGAAAAGTGCCGCCCCCACCCCGATCTCCACCACTGGTACCTGAGAAGTATTAACAATGATTACACCACCTTTTGCCGCCCCCAGGCAAATGCTACCGTTGCCTCCCCTAGATCTGATCTGGGCCTGGTCTACGGGCAACTTCTTACCGACTCCAGGGCGCAAGCCTTTACACACCGGGAAATTTTGCCAATTTTCACTTTGCGTAGAAAGGGTTCATCCCATCCTTGGGCTGAAGGTGCAATTGAGAGTTTCCGTTCCTCTCGCCCAGGGTCGAACCTGTAACCGTGGATTCATGAGTCAAACACGATGGCCCTTAAGCCGCCCATCTATGACGAGGCCATTTTCCGCACCGCCGCCAAGAGAGGAGGGTTAAATAGTGTGCATGGATACTCTCTGCCTGAGGGACACTCACCTCAGGGTTGAATCAGTGAGGGGTAATTTTGTTTGGCATCTGCTACACTCCGAACGCAGGGTTGTCTTGGATAGCAACCAAACAGGACCGATTTGATCGTCCTCTTATTGCCTGTCAATAGTATCGTCCCACTTGAGAATATATTTGGAAAAATTGAACAGAACCGCATATAACCGCCGCCGCTGTCCTAAGCGCCCCAACCTGTAACTGGATGATGGCTGATTGCATTTTAATGAATTTCCGTTCTGGAATAGGATGGGCGCGCGTGGAAAAAAATGTAACCGCAGATGTTTCATTGAGCGTTTATAGAGTGAGGGGGGGCGAGGGGTGTCGGATGTCCCTCTCATCATTTTTTTTTGCTTCCTTTCAGCTATCTATATCTAGTTCTCCTTGAACCTGATCAACTAAATGCCACGGCCCCCCCTCTCGTCTCCCCACCAAATTTGGCCAGAGCATATTCACACACTTGTCAACAATAGACTAAGGTTGCTAGGAGTTGAACCTGACGCCTGTCGCACTGTCCCTTGCAGGGCCGGCCTTAGGGCAAGGCGACCGCCTTGGGCCCCGCGCTGGTGAATTACAAAAACTTGATACTGGGGCCCCGCTATCGTCTGCTGCCTTGGGCCCCTCTATCGTCTGCTGCCTTGGGCCCCTCTATCGTCTGCTGCCTTGGACCCCGCAAAATATAGGGCCGGCCCTGGTCCCTTGCACCACAGATCTGTACTTGGAAGTCCACTAACATTATGAAGGGCCCTTACTGACCGCTGACCTTACATCTACAGCTGCTAGGACAGAAGGAACAATTACAGTAGTTTCAGGGTGCTCTCGGGAAGGGGCCTGAGTTTCAGCTTGTCCAGGCCACTTTAATAGGTCCAATGCTTTGTTGTTATTGTTGTTTGTTGGAGTTTAAGGTCCCGTCAACTACGAGGTCATTAGAGACCCGTCCACTGTATAGTTCTAGTGCAGAGTCTGCACAGACACTACACTAATGCGACGATTATTGCGTATTAGCAGTACCCAGCTTTCCCGAGCGACCACCCATGTCAGTACTAACTGGGCTTGCGTTGCTTAACTTCAGTGATCAGACGAGAAGAGGTCCAATGCAATGTAGGGCGGGGAACGGACAAGGCCCAAAGACAGTGTGGACTGAGCACTATTTTTGTCAATTGCAGTATCTTTTCCCGTTTGCGATCAACCAGGGCGGGTCATTGTTATATTACTGGACACTAGGGAGCGCAGGTAAGCATCGTGTTTTTTTTTAATTTTTTTTTTTTTTTGAAATTGAAAATGAGGGAGGGGCAGAGGTGGGTTGGTGCGAAATTGCCGAAAAAAATTAAATGTTTAATAGGTTGCATATACTCGTAGAAAAGTGATATGCGTGATAGGTTACCTGAGGAGATTTGGGATGGGCGGTGGAGCAGAGAATAAGGAGGAGGATTAGGAAACGTCTTGACCCTGGCCTTGACTTTGGATTCACATTCGTATTTTCGAACTAAATTTGAAGAAGAAAAAAAAAATTCACATACACCTGGTCCAATTCGCGAGAAGGGTTAAAATCATCTCCTTATCAACCACTTTCCAACAAACATTAACAGGTGAGACAGACAAAATCCAAGGGCAGGTAAATAGGGTTCAGTATATTACCGGAAGAGGGCGTAGCAACCACTCCTTAAGGTCATGAAAAAAAGAAAAGGTCACAGGACTCGGTATGCGTCCTTTCACAGGTGGTCGACTCGTTAATTGCAGTCATAAAACAGTAGTAAAGAGTTATTAACAAACGAACACATTGTACAAAAGGGGTAGAAGGGGGAGGGTGGTGGGAGAGTCTCTCATTCGTGTGCTTGACCACAGTCCGAAATGCTGGCACTGCTACAGTCGTTGTTCTACCTTTGACTATCATTTTAAACAGCCCTTCCCCTGGAGTTTAAACCAATTAACCACAAAGCCCACGCCTTAGAAGGTACTTATGACCAAAGATCGCATAACCCCCCCCCCTTATCATCCCATTTATCTATGGGACACGTCATCTCCACATTTCGGACCTGTTCCCTACTGCTTTTGTGACTACACAGGGGCATAAAGTTGTACATGAGTCGCTGCTATTTCACCAGAAACCAACTGCAACCAGTTTCTTGTATAAAAAAAAAAAGTTCCACACGAGCCTACCAGGATTCGAACCTGGAATCTTCTGATCCGTAGTCAGACGCGTTATCCGTTGCGCCACAGGCCCTCGACAACAACGTGGTCACAAAAATGGTTGTTCTGCTTCATCCAAATTATGACATGCTGTCTCTCTCTAAGGAGGGACAGGTGGCCTTAGTTGGTCATTACGGAGTTTTATTATAACGTCGACGCACGCAATAGCGTACACAGACCACGTGCCTAGCGTACGATTTTTTTTTTAAAAAAAATTAAAGTTTTATTGCAGCGTTTCTGCAACGGCCCATACATGAGCGCCACCTACCGAGGGACCTCCTCCACTGTCACCCATTTTCTTTTTATTTCTTACTTTGCATCAAGCGTCACCAGAGCATACGTCAAAACGTACGCTCAGCTTGACCAACGCAGCGTTCGCGTTTGCGCAGTTGAATAATAGGGAGCTTGAGTTACACGTTGCGTACAACGTACACCGACGCAAAGCAGACGAATTCCATACTGCGCAGATGCAACATTCCTAATAGGGGCATGTGCACCTGCGCAGTACGCAATTCGTCTGCTTTACGTCGGTGTAAGTTGAACACCGACGTGTAACTCAAGCTCCCTATTAGTCTGCATTGCGTAGCGTACGCTTCCAAAAAACGTTGCAATAAAACTCCCTATTATATAACGGAGTTTTCCTGCTCCGTCGACGGATGCACGCAACGACGTACGCAGATCACGTGATCGATGGGCCGTTGGTAAGGAAAAAGGTATTTTCCAGTAACGTTTGCCAAAACTTGCAACGTAAAGGCCAATACAGGAGTGCCACCTATTGACTAATGATAGCATTTTGGTGTTAGCCATACGTCGTCTTACGTACGTTGAAACGTAATGCAACTGCGCGGTGTTTGCACTTGCGAAGTTGAACTGTCATCTGCTTAACGTAGCATACGCTGTGGTTTTCGTCCGCTTAACGTGACTTACGTTGTAAGAAACGTAGTGATAAAAACACCCTAACTTGACCGTTGTCTATACAGTAAGAGGACTCTGGCCCAAAGCCGGCAGCTCAAACAAGATTATGTGGGCCACAAAGACAAGAAGGAAGGGCCTAATGACAGCACACTCATTAGGCGTTGGTCACTTTTGAGTATATTCACCTTTACGTATGCAGTTCATTACTGACCTCATTTTATTAACGGCGGGCCCATGAACCTTACATGCGAGACTCGCCATTAAGAACTGCCCACTTAACTGGGTTCGGCCCAAGTCTAGAATTTGGTCACGAGACGGGCAAAGCTGGGAAACGAGCAATTACTTGATAGAGGCGGAGTGCCACTTGCCCCAGTTCCATGTTTCCGCGCCTATGGCTTCTTCAGATGAGTGGGTGACCGATGGGGCGTATGTGGGACCTAATGTATGGAAAGCAGCACGTAATGTTCACACTGTACTTAAAGGTGCTCGTGCCCCTTTTTCTTTACACCTGTCCAGTCAGTCAGTCTGATGCTTTGAATTCAATCACTAGTACGCCTTGGGCTTGTTCCCATCTAAAAAATTATAGAACACACTCACTACACACCAGAGGGAGCTACTGAAATCATTAGCCCCGGTACATACAAATGCGTGATGTGGGATGGTCCCGCCAACGCTGAAACGAGGTTAGAGAAGAACACCCTGGGCAGAGGAAAGGGAGGGGAGGGGGGGACTTTCGAAAGACCTCCACGCAAATAATTACGAAAGTTGAACCGTCGAAAATGTTCAAGTCTAATGATTTTTGATGATGTCAATAAACACGAAACCTAACACCCAACTTTGAAAGTAACCCACTCAAGAAAGTAAAGAAGAAGAAGAAAAAAAATTGCCTGCCAAAGGCCGAGTTGAGAAAAAAAAAATGTCCACAAAGGTGCGCAGAAAGGACCCATTAAGATGACCATCATTTGAATTTAGATCGGAATAAGTGATGCGAGTGATTTGTTTACACTGAAAACTGACTTACGACGGCGTCGTGAAGGTGGCCTGTGGAACCTTAGTCGTTGGGCCCCTCTCAACCATCACACCTGCATTCTTATCCTCTGGCAACCTTGAATTTTCGGATGAATGTTGGTGGAGTTGTGTAACGCAGACAGCGCCTTCTGATGAGGAAGGTGACGCCAAGGCGTTTGAGATAAGGTGCTACAATGTAGGCCAGGGATCAGGCACAAATTGAAGGAGGAGGAGGACTGCCTCACCTCAAGTATCTTGTTAAGTGGCGGTGGCTTGTCCCGAGAGACCTGTCAAGAGACAATCGCTAATTGAAATATGATTACAGTTCATTTTCCCCTCCTCTACTGTCCGCACCACCCTAAGCTTCAAGAAAAAACAAAACAGAGAGGAGAAGAAGGAAAGTGAAATGATTTGACCATTAAGTTTTTAACATCTTTGTTCTCCGCCATCAGGGTCTCATATCCACTACCCCCTGCAGTGACTACATACAAGGACATTTAATTTGTACTCTCTCTATAAACATTATGCCATATTTTAGTACTATTGTTTAAGAAAGAATATATTTTATAGTTTTATGTGCATTTCTTCTTAAAAATAGCAACCAGAAAGAGGTAATAATTCTCGAGTTGCCTCCACCTCGAAATTATTCCAATGCATACAGTATATGGTGGACAGATAATGGAGCCAATTCCAAGAAGAACGAGGCCCGTGGAACACAGTTCACATATAAATAGTGAAGAAGTGAAAGTATTTTTGTCTCCTACTAACCCATTTCTTGCCTCAGACTGAGTCAACTCCTTGCCCTAGCAGTGCAACAATGTTTAAAACAGAATTTGAACACAGAAGACCCCTCCCTTCTACTTAACGGTTGACAAGTCAAGCACTTCCAATGATAGTCATATTTTTTTTTCAGAATCGTAACGCGCAACAACTCTTCAACTTCAAATGATCATTTTAATAGTTTTTTCGTGCGTCGACAACAAAAGCCTACTCACGTTAATATTAATTTCCACCGCCTTTTTTTTCTTCACGGACAAACAATCATATCTTATGATCATGACTTCTGCGAATACTTTGTGTTGCCGTGGCGGTAATGACGACGTTCGTTTTCCTATTTAATTATTATCATTCAAGGGGGAAAAAAAAGAAAACATGAATTAAATCAATATCATAACTGTGTTAGTGGTCAATAAATAATGAAGATCCACCAACCTCGACCCTTTCTCTCTTCATTCACTCTTGACCACTATCAACAACGAAATTTCATCAATCGCCATTTTGTTGTTCGCATTCCATTTGTCATTCTATATTCCGCACGTGCCGCCAATGACGACACCTTCTATAATGTGGGGCATGCGCAAATGATGGTCTAATTGAAAAGAAGAAGGGAAAAAAAAGATGGTCGTCGTTGGCAAATGTTGAAAGGCTTCAATTAGCGTATTTTCGTTGACATTTCTCAATAACTTAAAAGATATTTAAAAGTCGCCGTCAAGCCGATTATGACCATGATGATGATGATGATGCTTGACAGTATATCTTACATGCTTTGCAAACCCAAGTTTGAACTCCTGCATCCCGAGCAACTAAGGTGCTGACGGCCTGAAAAAAAACATGTTGAAATGTTGTTACTAATTAATTCAGCAAACAAAAATGGGCTGTTGCTAACAAAACCCAGTCAACCACCGCCAAAACTGATCTCTAACAGCCTGGTACCACCGCCACCGCCGCGTATAAAATTGGCCTTCATCTCCACCACTGCCGTCAACCGTCTGTAGGTTGCAGGGACGTCCGGTTCAGAGGAACCACCACGTGATCATTATAGGATGAGACGGGGAGGAATAAGAAGAAGGGACTTCAGTTTGACCCGTTTCAACGCGTCCGTTAAGGGTCATTTAAAAGTTCATGGCATTGGAATGTCCTTATCCTTGAAAAGGGCCATTACTCGGGATGTTACAGTTTATCAACCTGGGATCAGAGCACACAGCAATCGTGATGAGTAAATTAGAAAACTTTTGCCCAATTTGTTGGTCATATATCTTAGGGAATTACGCCGCTATTACAGACGGGGATGGATTAGTTACCTGTGGTTACAATCGAGGACAAGGTAACGGCGACGGCAATGATCCCTAACAGTGTGGGTAGACAGCGGCGCGGTAGGGAGAGGTCATAAATTAGTGAACAAGGTGGGACAAGGACGCCCCTAGGAAAGCTCTCTCTCTCTCTCTCTCTTCTTTCGCGCTAAAATGCTAATATCCTTTGTCCATTGACGACTGTAATTCAAACTAATGATTCATCCCCAATTTTAAAGGGCAGTTAACCAAAAAAATTACTGAAATAGGTTGCTCGATGGACCCGCCATCTACAGACGGACATATGAAAGTTACTTTTAGTTTCCAAATATAGCACAGACCTAATGTTGTTGTTTATTTTCCAGATTTGTCAACGGCTGTGATTTTCACGAATTCCCTGACTTTTATATTCACGACCATTGCTGACCAGTGGCTAGGAAACAGAATTAGCAATAAACGTAAGTACTGTGTAATTCCACTCAACGGTGGCGTCACTAGGGGGTGCGGGCCGCACCGGGTGACACCACTCGAACCATGACAAATCGGGTAACACCAAAACAGAAGAAGGAACAGAGCGGCCGTTTTTTCGGGAGAGGCGCCTTGCCACTCAGCATGAAGTAGCTCACCTTCCTCTCTCCGATAGTAGCAGGGCGCAACACTGCTGTTTTGAAACCCTATGCGGATCCCCTAACACATTTATCCCAGTTATGTGAGGGCTCTGGGTGACGAACTGGTGGTGACAAATGTGCAAGAGGTAAAGTGCTTAGGATCAGTGTTCCAGAGCAATGGGGGGACACTCTGATGTGACCCATAGAATCAATGGGGATGGTTTAAGTGGAGAGAGGCAAGTCGAAGGGAGGTTTTACAAGGCAGTGGCAGTGGTTAGGGTACAAGAGGGAGTGCGGTACAAGAGTGGGGTGTCTAGAGCGGATAAATTAAGAACGAGTATATTAGAGGTAGCCTGGGGGTAGTGGACATCCTGGAAAAAATGAGGGAGAGCAGGTTGAGGGGGTATGGACACGTAATGAGAAGAGGGGAGGCAGGAGCTCGTTAGGTCCATTACAGGAATGCAGGTGGTTGGAAGCACTCGGGGCAGGGGGAGACCAAAGCAGACGTGGGAACAGGTTGTTCGTAAGGATATGGTAGTTAGTGGGGTAGACGGCGAGCTGATGGGAGACAGGCGGGAGTGGAGCCACAGACCTGCCGCTGCCACAGGCGGGATAAAGGTATGATGGTGATGAAGTGAGGGCTCTGCACAGGCACGGGCCTGAGAGGCACGGCACTGCACAGGCACGGGCCTGAGAGGCACGGCACTGCACAGGCACGGGC
>JAAFCE010008671.1:0-10480 GCA_013389805.1 Trigoniulus corallinus
TTGCGCCACAGGCCCTGTCGGACATATACAGCATTACACTATAATAATGTAATCCAATAAATTGATTGCCGAAAATAAAACAGACCACCGACATGACGTTTCAAAAAGGTTCATAGCACCAAGTGCTAACGAGCCTGCCAGGATTCGAACCTGGAATCTCCTGATTCGTAGTCAGACGCGTTATCCGTTGCGCCACAGGCCCCTCGTAGGGTTATTTGATAATGGACGAGGTCATAATGATTTCTCCGTTATATTACTACGGGGGAATAAAAGCAGGAGTTCGGGATCCTGCAGAAAGTCCTGCACTGGTCCAAAACAAGCGGCCTAAACTTTTGGTACAAATGCCTAAAGGAGGAAAAGACAAAAAGTGGCAATCAGCCTACCAGGATTCGAACCCGGAATTTTACAACCCGTAGTCAGATACGTTTTCTGGGCCCGCCACGGTGGCGTAGTGGTTAGCACGCTCGGCAACTGCGTCAGTAATTCTAGGTTCGATACTGGAGCCACAAGCCCGCGATTGGAAGACAGTCTATGTCTATGGAGACGTTGACGTTCAATGTCCAGAAAAAAAAGACTGTCCCGCACATACCAGGCCTCGAACCCGGAATTTCCTAAACCGATTCATCAGCCATGATGTTGCAGTTTGCGTTTAATTTCTGGCCTGAGGCCCCTGCGGTATATCTCCGAGAGGTCATGGACAACCCTGTAGGTTGAAACAGGACGAGGAGGATCACAAGGAGTGAGAGGGCGGAAGGGGGGTGGATTGAAGAAGAAGGAACACCTTCTATTATTGTCACCTGAACTCTTTTCCAGATACCGCCTTGTTGCTAGTGGGGGTGTCCCTTTTATGGGGCGTCACCAACCCACTCATGAAGAGAGGAAGTGTCGGAATCGAAACCGTCAAAGGCTCCAACTTCATTTTCCAGTTTTTCGGAGAAGTTAAATTTTTAATGCTTAATTGGAAGGTAAGTACCTGAGGGGTGCAGGTGAGTGAACAGGGGTCCGGCTCTAACCCACCTACTCAAACGTCTAGCACTATTACGTAATAATAACAACAACGAGTCATCGTATGACGTCATTTCCTGCCAAACCTGTCGCAAACTAAAGTAGTGCAGAAACCTACTGTGAGTCATTTTAGGACCTCTGTCGGCGGCGACCACACAACCAAGGCCCAATGTGGACCCCTCATAGAAGACGTCAGCATACCCTGGGTCCCTGCTTACCCACCATCCACCTTCTGACAACAAGACACCTGCACACGAGTACTGCTTAAATCCTTTAGGAATCTGAAACTCATTCTTTGTCACAAACAAAGAGGTGCTTGGCACCGTCCCAGACGCCAACTCGTCGTTTAGTCCGCTTTTAGCAAGAAAAACGAGTCTGCCCTGGTCTCTGTGGGGAGGGAGAAGGAACCGGAAATAGGTAAGACGGGCGGAGGGTCACATCTCCATTGTTGTCTCTGGACAAGAGAAAAGAGACACGCCAGTTTCTTAGAATTCCATTCAGGCCCAGATAACAATAATGAAGGGCAAGACAGGGACTCGAACCTGAAACTGCCGCATAACACCTACGGGTTTCCCTCTCGTCCCTAAATAAGCCACCCACCTTGGTGAGAATCGAACCTGCAACCAGAGAGTCAAGAGCTTCACGGCTGAGTCACCAAGTTGGGCCATGTGGTATTTTTGAGACTGAAGCTAATCTTTTGCCGGACAGAACCCGAATCTCACGCCATCCCCCGTGTGGCATGTCCCACGAAGCCTGCAATAAACTTCGAAGAAACATTTTTCAGGGTTAGGAGTTCGCCCCCCTCACCTCTCTTCATCACCGGAGTTAAAAAACTGGGCCTCTAGATGTAGAAGTGGCCTGTAAGCAATAATTTGGGCATCAGCAGCCCAGCATCAGTAGACAGGGGAAGGGATGGGACAGGAGGAGGACGGGGAGAGGGAGTGGCAAGAAATGAGGGGGGGGGGTCATTCCCAAAATATCGTGAAGGCCATCGCCTTATTATTTATTACTGTTGCTAACGTAATTATATTAAAAGTGTCTTGGGGAGGGCCAAGGATTCTCTTGGTAATTATGTTTACGACACAATCAAACTTTCGCAGCAAGTGACCAGTTGGCATTCCATGAGTGACCTCCCTTCGCCCTCGACACGCAACTCAGGTGGAGGTGGGCGACAAGTCAGTAATGCCCATAGACGCTTTACATGTGAAGAGGAGAAGGAGGACGGAGAGTCACTCGCAGAATGAAAAGAAGCCTCTGTTGGTGTCTTGGCCCAATCCCTTTCCCCGCCCCTGGCAGGGTCGAGTACCCATGTGTTCCTTAGGTACCGAGAACACACGAGCCCATACGTAGCCGGCCGCCTTCCTCATGCTGTAACCTTTTACTCAGTTAACGTCGGCCTACGTCTAAATCAGGCCCGGGTTTTAGGTATTTCGCCGCCCTGGTCAAAAGTTCTTTTTGCCGACCTTGGTTCCTCGCGATCCCTGTCAACCCTCTTTCTGCTTCCTTGAGCCTCCTTGTTGACCTTTTGCCCACACCTGTAGTCCCCCCGAAAAGTGCCGCCCCCACCCCGATCTCCACCACTGGTACCTGAGAAGTATTAACAATGATTACACCACCTTTTGCCGCCCCCAGGCAAATGCTACCGTTGCCTCCCCTAGATCTGATCTGGGCCTGGTCTACGGGCAACTTCTTACCGACTCCAGGGCGCAAGCCTTTACACACCGGGAAATTTTGCCAATTTTCACTTTGCGTAGAAAGGGTTCATCCCATCCTTGGGCTGAAGGTGCAATTGAGAGTTTCCGTTCCTCTCGCCCAGGGTCGAACCTGTAACCGTGGATTCATGAGTCAAACACGATGGCCCTTAAGCCGCCCATCTATGACGAGGCCATTTTCCGCACCGCCGCCAAGAGAGGAGGGTTAAATAGTGTGCATGGATACTCTCTGCCTGAGGGACACTCACCTCAGGGTTGAATCAGTGAGGGGTAATTTTGTTTGGCATCTGCTACACTCCGAACGCAGGGTTGTCTTGGATAGCAACCAAACAGGACCGATTTGATCGTCCTCTTATTGCCTGTCAATAGTATCGTCCCACTTGAGAATATATTTGGAAAAATTGAACAGAACCGCATATAACCGCCGCCGCTGTCCTAAGCGCCCCAACCTGTAACTGGATGATGGCTGATTGCATTTTAATGAATTTCCGTTCTGGAATAGGATGGGCGCGCGTGGAAAAAAATGTAACCGCAGATGTTTCATTGAGCGTTTATAGAGTGAGGGGGGGCGAGGGGTGTCGGATGTCCCTCTCATCATTTTTTTTTGCTTCCTTTCAGCTATCTATATCTAGTTCTCCTTGAACCTGATCAACTAAATGCCACGGCCCCCCCTCTCGTCTCCCCACCAAATTTGGCCAGAGCATATTCACACACTTGTCAACAATAGACTAAGGTTGCTAGGAGTTGAACCTGACGCCTGTCGCACTGTCCCTTGCAGGGCCGGCCTTAGGGCAAGGCGACCGCCTTGGGCCCCGCGCTGGTGAATTACAAAAACTTGATACTGGGGCCCCGCTATCGTCTGCTGCCTTGGGCCCCTCTATCGTCTGCTGCCTTGGGCCCCTCTATCGTCTGCTGCCTTGGACCCCGCAAAATATAGGGCCGGCCCTGGTCCCTTGCACCACAGATCTGTACTTGGAAGTCCACTAACATTATGAAGGGCCCTTACTGACCGCTGACCTTACATCTACAGCTGCTAGGACAGAAGGAACAATTACAGTAGTTTCAGGGTGCTCTCGGGAAGGGGCCTGAGTTTCAGCTTGTCCAGGCCACTTTAATAGGTCCAATGCTTTGTTGTTATTGTTGTTTGTTGGAGTTTAAGGTCCCGTCAACTACGAGGTCATTAGAGACCCGTCCACTGTATAGTTCTAGTGCAGAGTCTGCACAGACACTACACTAATGCGACGATTATTGCGTATTAGCAGTACCCAGCTTTCCCGAGCGACCACCCATGTCAGTACTAACTGGGCTTGCGTTGCTTAACTTCAGTGATCAGACGAGAAGAGGTCCAATGCAATGTAGGGCGGGGAACGGACAAGGCCCAAAGACAGTGTGGACTGAGCACTATTTTTGTCAATTGCAGTATCTTTTCCCGTTTGCGATCAACCAGGGCGGGTCATTGTTATATTACTGGACACTAGGGAGCGCAGGTAAGCATCGTGTTTTTTTTTAATTTTTTTTTTTTTTTGAAATTGAAAATGAGGGAGGGGCAGAGGTGGGTTGGTGCGAAATTGCCGAAAAAAATTAAATGTTTAATAGGTTGCATATACTCGTAGAAAAGTGATATGCGTGATAGGTTACCTGAGGAGATTTGGGATGGGCGGTGGAGCAGAGAATAAGGAGGAGGATTAGGAAACGTCTTGACCCTGGCCTTGACTTTGGATTCACATTCGTATTTTCGAACTAAATTTGAAGAAGAAAAAAAAAATTCACATACACCTGGTCCAATTCGCGAGAAGGGTTAAAATCATCTCCTTATCAACCACTTTCCAACAAACATTAACAGGTGAGACAGACAAAATCCAAGGGCAGGTAAATAGGGTTCAGTATATTACCGGAAGAGGGCGTAGCAACCACTCCTTAAGGTCATGAAAAAAAGAAAAGGTCACAGGACTCGGTATGCGTCCTTTCACAGGTGGTCGACTCGTTAATTGCAGTCATAAAACAGTAGTAAAGAGTTATTAACAAACGAACACATTGTACAAAAGGGGTAGAAGGGGGAGGGTGGTGGGAGAGTCTCTCATTCGTGTGCTTGACCACAGTCCGAAATGCTGGCACTGCTACAGTCGTTGTTCTACCTTTGACTATCATTTTAAACAGCCCTTCCCCTGGAGTTTAAACCAATTAACCACAAAGCCCACGCCTTAGAAGGTACTTATGACCAAAGATCGCATAACCCCCCCCCCTTATCATCCCATTTATCTATGGGACACGTCATCTCCACATTTCGGACCTGTTCCCTACTGCTTTTGTGACTACACAGGGGCATAAAGTTGTACATGAGTCGCTGCTATTTCACCAGAAACCAACTGCAACCAGTTTCTTGTATAAAAAAAAAAAGTTCCACACGAGCCTACCAGGATTCGAACCTGGAATCTTCTGATCCGTAGTCAGACGCGTTATCCGTTGCGCCACAGGCCCTCGACAACAACGTGGTCACAAAAATGGTTGTTCTGCTTCATCCAAATTATGACATGCTGTCTCTCTCTAAGGAGGGACAGGTGGCCTTAGTTGGTCATTACGGAGTTTTATTATAACGTCGACGCACGCAATAGCGTACACAGACCACGTGCCTAGCGTACGATTTTTTTTTTAAAAAAAATTAAAGTTTTATTGCAGCGTTTCTGCAACGGCCCATACATGAGCGCCACCTACCGAGGGACCTCCTCCACTGTCACCCATTTTCTTTTTATTTCTTACTTTGCATCAAGCGTCACCAGAGCATACGTCAAAACGTACGCTCAGCTTGACCAACGCAGCGTTCGCGTTTGCGCAGTTGAATAATAGGGAGCTTGAGTTACACGTTGCGTACAACGTACACCGACGCAAAGCAGACGAATTCCATACTGCGCAGATGCAACATTCCTAATAGGGGCATGTGCACCTGCGCAGTACGCAATTCGTCTGCTTTACGTCGGTGTAAGTTGAACACCGACGTGTAACTCAAGCTCCCTATTAGTCTGCATTGCGTAGCGTACGCTTCCAAAAAACGTTGCAATAAAACTCCCTATTATATAACGGAGTTTTCCTGCTCCGTCGACGGATGCACGCAACGACGTACGCAGATCACGTGATCGATGGGCCGTTGGTAAGGAAAAAGGTATTTTCCAGTAACGTTTGCCAAAACTTGCAACGTAAAGGCCAATACAGGAGTGCCACCTATTGACTAATGATAGCATTTTGGTGTTAGCCATACGTCGTCTTACGTACGTTGAAACGTAATGCAACTGCGCGGTGTTTGCACTTGCGAAGTTGAACTGTCATCTGCTTAACGTAGCATACGCTGTGGTTTTCGTCCGCTTAACGTGACTTACGTTGTAAGAAACGTAGTGATAAAAACACCCTAACTTGACCGTTGTCTATACAGTAAGAGGACTCTGGCCCAAAGCCGGCAGCTCAAACAAGATTATGTGGGCCACAAAGACAAGAAGGAAGGGCCTAATGACAGCACACTCATTAGGCGTTGGTCACTTTTGAGTATATTCACCTTTACGTATGCAGTTCATTACTGACCTCATTTTATTAACGGCGGGCCCATGAACCTTACATGCGAGACTCGCCATTAAGAACTGCCCACTTAACTGGGTTCGGCCCAAGTCTAGAATTTGGTCACGAGACGGGCAAAGCTGGGAAACGAGCAATTACTTGATAGAGGCGGAGTGCCACTTGCCCCAGTTCCATGTTTCCGCGCCTATGGCTTCTTCAGATGAGTGGGTGACCGATGGGGCGTATGTGGGACCTAATGTATGGAAAGCAGCACGTAATGTTCACACTGTACTTAAAGGTGCTCGTGCCCCTTTTTCTTTACACCTGTCCAGTCAGTCAGTCTGATGCTTTGAATTCAATCACTAGTACGCCTTGGGCTTGTTCCCATCTAAAAAATTATAGAACACACTCACTACACACCAGAGGGAGCTACTGAAATCATTAGCCCCGGTACATACAAATGCGTGATGTGGGATGGTCCCGCCAACGCTGAAACGAGGTTAGAGAAGAACACCCTGGGCAGAGGAAAGGGAGGGGAGGGGGGGACTTTCGAAAGACCTCCACGCAAATAATTACGAAAGTTGAACCGTCGAAAATGTTCAAGTCTAATGATTTTTGATGATGTCAATAAACACGAAACCTAACACCCAACTTTGAAAGTAACCCACTCAAGAAAGTAAAGAAGAAGAAGAAAAAAAATTGCCTGCCAAAGGCCGAGTTGAGAAAAAAAAAATGTCCACAAAGGTGCGCAGAAAGGACCCATTAAGATGACCATCATTTGAATTTAGATCGGAATAAGTGATGCGAGTGATTTGTTTACACTGAAAACTGACTTACGACGGCGTCGTGAAGGTGGCCTGTGGAACCTTAGTCGTTGGGCCCCTCTCAACCATCACACCTGCATTCTTATCCTCTGGCAACCTTGAATTTTCGGATGAATGTTGGTGGAGTTGTGTAACGCAGACAGCGCCTTCTGATGAGGAAGGTGACGCCAAGGCGTTTGAGATAAGGTGCTACAATGTAGGCCAGGGATCAGGCACAAATTGAAGGAGGAGGAGGACTGCCTCACCTCAAGTATCTTGTTAAGTGGCGGTGGCTTGTCCCGAGAGACCTGTCAAGAGACAATCGCTAATTGAAATATGATTACAGTTCATTTTCCCCTCCTCTACTGTCCGCACCACCCTAAGCTTCAAGAAAAAACAAAACAGAGAGGAGAAGAAGGAAAGTGAAATGATTTGACCATTAAGTTTTTAACATCTTTGTTCTCCGCCATCAGGGTCTCATATCCACTACCCCCTGCAGTGACTACATACAAGGACATTTAATTTGTACTCTCTCTATAAACATTATGCCATATTTTAGTACTATTGTTTAAGAAAGAATATATTTTATAGTTTTATGTGCATTTCTTCTTAAAAATAGCAACCAGAAAGAGGTAATAATTCTCGAGTTGCCTCCACCTCGAAATTATTCCAATGCATACAGTATATGGTGGACAGATAATGGAGCCAATTCCAAGAAGAACGAGGCCCGTGGAACACAGTTCACATATAAATAGTGAAGAAGTGAAAGTATTTTTGTCTCCTACTAACCCATTTCTTGCCTCAGACTGAGTCAACTCCTTGCCCTAGCAGTGCAACAATGTTTAAAACAGAATTTGAACACAGAAGACCCCTCCCTTCTACTTAACGGTTGACAAGTCAAGCACTTCCAATGATAGTCATATTTTTTTTTCAGAATCGTAACGCGCAACAACTCTTCAACTTCAAATGATCATTTTAATAGTTTTTTCGTGCGTCGACAACAAAAGCCTACTCACGTTAATATTAATTTCCACCGCCTTTTTTTTCTTCACGGACAAACAATCATATCTTATGATCATGACTTCTGCGAATACTTTGTGTTGCCGTGGCGGTAATGACGACGTTCGTTTTCCTATTTAATTATTATCATTCAAGGGGGAAAAAAAAGAAAACATGAATTAAATCAATATCATAACTGTGTTAGTGGTCAATAAATAATGAAGATCCACCAACCTCGACCCTTTCTCTCTTCATTCACTCTTGACCACTATCAACAACGAAATTTCATCAATCGCCATTTTGTTGTTCGCATTCCATTTGTCATTCTATATTCCGCACGTGCCGCCAATGACGACACCTTCTATAATGTGGGGCATGCGCAAATGATGGTCTAATTGAAAAGAAGAAGGGAAAAAAAAGATGGTCGTCGTTGGCAAATGTTGAAAGGCTTCAATTAGCGTATTTTCGTTGACATTTCTCAATAACTTAAAAGATATTTAAAAGTCGCCGTCAAGCCGATTATGACCATGATGATGATGATGATGCTTGACAGTATATCTTACATGCTTTGCAAACCCAAGTTTGAACTCCTGCATCCCGAGCAACTAAGGTGCTGACGGCCTGAAAAAAAACATGTTGAAATGTTGTTACTAATTAATTCAGCAAACAAAAATGGGCTGTTGCTAACAAAACCCAGTCAACCACCGCCAAAACTGATCTCTAACAGCCTGGTACCACCGCCACCGCCGCGTATAAAATTGGCCTTCATCTCCACCACTGCCGTCAACCGTCTGTAGGTTGCAGGGACGTCCGGTTCAGAGGAACCACCACGTGATCATTATAGGATGAGACGGGGAGGAATAAGAAGAAGGGACTTCAGTTTGACCCGTTTCAACGCGTCCGTTAAGGGTCATTTAAAAGTTCATGGCATTGGAATGTCCTTATCCTTGAAAAGGGCCATTACTCGGGATGTTACAGTTTATCAACCTGGGATCAGAGCACACAGCAATCGTGATGAGTAAATTAGAAAACTTTTGCCCAATTTGTTGGTCATATATCTTAGGGAATTACGCCGCTATTACAGACGGGGATGGATTAGTTACCTGTGGTTACAATCGAGGACAAGGTAACGGCGACGGCAATGATCCCTAACAGTGTGGGTAGACAGCGGCGCGGTAGGGAGAGGTCATAAATTAGTGAACAAGGTGGGACAAGGACGCCCCTAGGAAAGCTCTCTCTCTCTCTCTCTTCTTTCGCGCTAAAATGCTAATATCCTTTGTCCATTGACGACTGTAATTCAAACTAATGATTCATCCCCAATTTTAAAGGGCAGTTAACCAAAAAAATTACTGAAATAGGTTGCTCGATGGACCCGCCATCTACAGACGGACATATGAAAGTTACTTTTAGTTTCCAAATATAGCACAGACCTAATGTTGTTGTTTATTTTCCAGATTTGTCAACGGCTGTGATTTTCACGAATTCCCTGACTTTTATATTCACGACCATTGCTGACCAGTGGCTAGGAAACAGAATTAGCAATAAACGTAAGTACTGTGTAATTCCACTCAACGGTGGCGTCACTAGGGGGTGCGGGCCGCACCGGGTGACACCACTCGAACCATGACAAATCGGGTAACACCAAAACAGAAGAAGGAACAGAGCGGCCGTTTTTTCGGGAGAGGCGCCTTGCCACTCAGCATGAAGTAGCTCACCTTCCTCTCTCCGATAGTAGCAGGGCGCAACACTGCTGTTTTGAAACCCTATGCGGATCCCCTAACACATTTATCCCAGTTATGTGAGGGCTCTGGGTGACGAACTGGTGGTGACAAATGTGCAAGAGGTAAAGTGCTTAGGATCAGTGTTCCAGAGCAATGGGGGGACACTCTGATGTGACCCATAGAATCAATGGGGATGGTTTAAGTGGAGAGAGGCAAGTCGAAGGGAGGTTTTACAAGGCAGTGGCAGTGGTTAGGGTACAAGAGGGAGTGCGGTACAAGAGTGGGGTGTCTAGAGCGGATAAATTAAGAACGAGTATATTAGAGGTAGCCTGGGGGTAGTGGACATCCTGGAAAAAATGAGGGAGAGCAGGTTGAGGGGGTATGGACACGTAATGAGAAGAGGGGAGGCAGGAGCTCGTTAGGTCCATTACAGGAATGCAGGTGGTTGGAAGCACTCGGGGCAGGGGGAGACCAAAGCAGACGTGGGAACAGGTTGTTCGTAAGGATATGGTAGTTAGTGGGGTAGACGGCGAGCTGATGGGAGACAGGCGGGAGTGGAGCCACAGACCTGCCGCTGCCACAGGCGGGATAAAGGTATGATGGTGATGAAGTGAGGGCTCTGCACAGGCACGGGCCTGAGAGGCACGGCACTGCACAGGCACGGGCCTGAGAGGCACGGCACTGCACAGGCACGGGC
>JAAFCE010008672.1:0-64658 GCA_013389805.1 Trigoniulus corallinus
TACTGACATGGGTGGCCGCTTGGGAAAACTGGGTACTGCTAATACCCAAAAATCGTCGCACTTGTGTAGTGTCTGTGCAGTCTCTGCATCAGAACTATGCTGTGGACGGGGCTCTAATGACCTTTGTAGTTGAAGGGCCCTAAAACACCAACAAACAACAACAACAACAGCCCCCAGGCAGAGCAATCGCATCTAGAGAAGGTGGTAGATACATAGCAGTGGATCGAATCTGGAACCACTAACGCAGTAGTCGAGCACTCTACCCTGTGGGACCACCCAGGCGATCTCAAAATGTTGCATATTAAAAATGATAATTTTGCCTTACTTGATATTGTTGAAATCCAACGTTTTTTTGGGTGCAAATAGCATACAGAGGGTCCTTTGTGGAAATTCCTGTGAAATATATACTGACTGGTTTGGATGATGCCCTGTTGGATCCGTAAAGTCTCCCAATTTGGGCTGCCAATTTATTTAATTCCTGTAAAATAAAAACGATAGAGGGAAATAAAATGAGAGAAAGAGTTAATTTTAAACTGAAAATTGAAATTTTAGATATAAATTCCTGATAAGGATGTATATAAACAATGACCTTTATTAAAGGTCTCATGATGAGAAATGCACGATGCAATTTCGTGATTGGAAAAGTGAGAGCTGAGTGAACTAGTCCATTGTTTTGGTCCTTTCTGCAATGGTCGCCCTTTTTCAATGCCCCTGGGAATGTTGAGGGGGAGCCTCTTTTCCATCGCTGCTCTTGCAACCCAATACAATCATCATTACTTATTGAAAGGTTCCAGTTTCATTCAAAATAAAAAGGCCCTTTTCCCATTTTGTCTTTTCTCTTGGCTGTTTTTGAAAATGACGTTTCACAGGGCGTCCATCTCGCTAAAAATGTACCGGAGGTAGGCAGAGGTAGGTGAGCAATCCCATCTGAGATGAGGAGGGGGTTTTATTTAAAATATGAAAAAAAAAAATTTTCTCGACTGTGACAAGAGTGCTTCTGTGTGGCAGTGGAGGACGAGGGGAAATGGTTAGAGTGAGTTCTCTCTCTCTCCACATGGGATAAAGACCTCGGTTGTTTGGATACTGACAAAATTTTAAGTAAGAGTGACACCGAAATAGATCCTAATAAATATTCAAGAGGTTAAAACCGTTGAAGGAATATATGTAAGCAAAAACAGATGGTTAAGAGAGGGGGGGGGTTATTTTCCTGTTGTGGGGCGGTGACGACGACCACGACCACTAACTTTTTTTTAATGTACAGTACATGTGTCATTTGAGTGCCCACCTCGGTGGCGCAGTGGGTAGTACGCTGGGTAACTGCGTCAGGAGTTCTACATAGGTTCAATACTGGATCGAGGTGGGTTGACTTGTATCGGGCAAGAGAGAGAGAGGCTCCGAGCGGGCCTTCTTTCGGATGAGAAGTGAAACTGAGGTCCCGTATGGTGTACGATTGGCATTTGCACGTCAAAGCACCCTCTCTCAACTATGCAACGGGTAGATGAGGCAACATTGCCAGGTGTCGGAGCTCGGTGGAGTGCCCCAACTAACCAAAAGAACCCTCTCTACTATGCAATGGGTAGATGAGGCAAAATTCCCAGGTGTAGGAGCTCGTTCCCTGGCGTCGGTTGTTTGTTGGAGTTTAAGGTCCCATCAACTACGAGGTCATTAGAGACCCGTCCACTGTATAGTTCTAATGCATATACTGCACAGACACTACACTAATGCGACGATTATTGGGTATTAGCAGTACCCAGCTTTCCCGAGCGACCACCCATGTCAGTACTAACTGGGCTTGCGTTGCTTAACTTCAGTGATCAGACGAGAACTGGTGTGTCCAACGCAACTCGCCGCTCCCCTGGCTTCGGTGGACCGTCGATAAATAAGCATAGGGGTTGCAGCTTTGGTCGGCAACCGGCTGTGGAAAAACACTGTCCAATAGATCACCCTTGTGTTCATTCCGAGGGACAAGATGGGTACCTGACCCTGCCATAGGTGGGAAAAGGGTTAGGAGTTGTTTTGTACATGGGATATTTTGATTCATAGATCCGACCTCTTCACCTCCACCCCCGAAAAAGAAAACAATGGAGAAAAAGAAATATTTTTTGGCATCAAAAGAAAAACAAAGGCTAAATCTAGTTAAAACGCTGTAGGGGATGACGAGTATACAAAATAATGCAAATATTCCCGTAAAAACTTATTTTTGCAAAGACAATATATATATGATGAGAATGGAAAAATCCCCTGCTGGGACACTTTCTTTTCTCTCTCTCTCGCCCTTATCTTTCGCCTTCCTCCCCTCCCCCGTCAATTTTATTTCGTAACTACTACAGTAGGTACTAACAATGGAAACTAGATTGAAAAAATCCACGAGAATTAAATGGATTTCACTGTTATAAATATTAAAATGTAATTATTGTTGGTGTAAACACATTTCTCAGTATTTCGTATACTGATTAATAAAAAAAGGGAAAAGGGGATGAGGTGGGCTTTTAAACGTATTATTTGAAGTCCCTGTCATCTCGCATATGCTATTTTCTCTCTCTTTTTTTTGTACCTATATATACCCGGTATATTGTAATAGCTTGAATCTTTTTGAATATTAGTGGGATTAAAAAAAAGGCTGGAATGCATGATTGTGTGTATGTAAGGGTTCGATCCTGAACGAAGCGGGTGGTTTCTTAAGTAGGTGAGAGAAGGAAATTAAAATGCGCCTACATTGTCCCGGATAAGAAAGAAATGCGGTTACCTCTCCCCCCTCTCTCTAACTGTATGGGAGCGGCGAGTTGCGTTGGACACACCAGTTCTCGTCTGATCACTGAAGTTAAGCAACGCAAGCCCAGTTAGTACTGACATGGGTGGTCGCTCGGGAAAGCTGGGTACTGCTAATACCCAATAATCGTCGCATTAGTGTAGTGTCTGTGCAGACTATGCACTAGAATTATGCAGTGGACGGGTCTCTAATGACCTTGTAGTTGACTGGACCTTAAACACCAACAAACCAAACTCTATCTGTATGAAACAGGAGCAGCTTATTACGTTGGACACACCAGTTCTCATCTGATGACTGAAGTGAAGCAACGCAATCCCAGCTAGTACTTATTGACTTTGGTGCCGCTTGGGAAAACTGGGTACAAAGTTCCCTAGCATCCGAGAACGGCGTTATGTGTCCAAAGCGAACTCGGGTCCCCAACCCACTCCAGGTGAAAGCATAAAGCATTACTCCTCCACTTTCTTCCTTGTAGGAATGGCTGAATTGCGTTGGGCACACCCGTTTTCGTCTGATCACTGAAGTGAAGCAACGCACCCGCAGTTAGTACTAACATGTATGGCCGCTTGGGAACACTTGATACCACTAATACCCCAAAAATCGTCATAACAGCATAGTGTCTGTGCAGTCTCTGCATTAGAACTAGGCAGTGGACGGGGCTGTTATACCCCAACGAACGAACGAACCCGTTTGAAACGGTGGGTACGATATCCGTACTACAAATCCAATATATAAGAACCTGTTCTACACGGGTTTTATTGATTTGTTGGTGTTTTAGGGCTCTTCAACTGCAATGGTCATTAGAGCCCCGTCCACTATTGCAGGATCGAGTACCCATCGTGCCCCTCTGATTGGGCACAAGGTTAATTTATTGGATGACGTTTTCCCGTAGTTGGCTGCCGACTAAGGCTGCAACCCCTATGCGTATTTATCATCGGTCTACTGTTCGTTTGGGCGCGCCACCGACGAGTTCCTACACATTGGAGGCTGGTGTCATGTAGACCTACCCATTGCATGGTAGAGAGGGTTCATTTTAGGTGCAAATGACATCGTACACCACACAAGACCTCGGTTTTACTTCTTGTCTGAAGGAAGGCGCACTTGGGGCATCTCTCTCTCTCTCTCACCCGAAAGAAACCAACCCACCTCGATCCATTGGTTGTTGTTTTTTGGTGTTTTAGGGCCCTTCAACTACTAAGGTCATTAGAGCCCCGCCCACTGTGTAGTTCTGATGCAGAGACTGCACAGACACTACACTAATGCGACGATTTTTGGATACTAGTAGTACCCAGTTGTCCCAAGCGGCCACCCATGTCAGTACTAGCTGGGGTTGCGCTGCTTAATTTCAGCGATCAGACGAGAATTGGTGTATCCAGCGCCATTCGCCGCTCCCACCTCGATCCAGTATCGAACCTTGAACCTGTGGTGCAGTAAATCGAGTACGTTACTTATTGCGGCACCGAGGCAGGTCACATTAAGCAATAAATAAATTAATTAAAAAAAAAAAAAAATAAAGAGGAGACAATTGATTGGTGGGGTTAAAAATAGTTTGGCTTTTGATATCGCTCGTGATGGGTTGCGGTATACACCTTAGAAGGGTAACATAAATTATTCAAAAGTGAGAGAGATGTAGAAGAAGATCAAAAAGTCGATTGAAAATAAAGTCTCTTTATGTTTACACGTCACAGCAAATAGTAGAAAGAGTGTGGACAAGAGAGAAATGTTAAGAAATGTCAGTCACGTGTGTTGGTTCAGACGTCACACTGACTGACCAACACACACGCATATACGAAAATCAAACCACCACAAGATAAATATTGGTCAAACTCTTATTTGAAACCACTATTTTCTTAAGAAGGACGCAACAATAACTTTCTAGAATGAGAGCCAGAGTGATGCTGTTAGAGAAGTGTGATGGTTATATTAAGATACAGTTGTATGTGTATGTATGGAGACAACAATATCTTCATATGAGATGTTAATAGTACGACATTGGGGAAAAAATAGGGCAGATAAATAAAAACTAAACTTTTATAAGAGTAGTTATAATAATAATAATATTAAAATGATAATCATATATATATATTTTGTTCATATTTCGCTTGAGAATTGAATATTAATATTCCATCCTCTCCTTATAGTACCAACCATATCTTATTTGTCAGGAGGAAAAAACGCACCAATAATGAAAGCAGTCAGATAATTTCGAAACAAAACAAATATGAAGATGAAATTAAGTTAACATGTTAACACAAAGATAACAAGGACCGACATTAAATGTCTGTCTGTCTGCCCTGTCTCCATCTCTCTCTTCTTTCTTCTCCTCTGACTCCTTATATATAAAATTTTATAAGAAGAGGGGGAAAATGTGGAAGGAAAGAGAGAGAGAGAGAGAGAGAGAGAGAGAGAGAGAGAGAGAGAGAGAGGGTGAGAGAGAACGGAGGAGTAGACACCCTGTAAGGAGCCCACTAAAAATTAATTATCTCGTTGTGTGTCTTTTATAGGATGCGAAATGTCTTATCCAAACAGTTGCTTTTCTTAGATCTTACAATTGTCCTTTTTTTGACATCATTTTCTTGATGCTTTCTAATCCTTTTTTTTTTCCAAGGTAGAGGTTGGGTGGTGTTTCTGTAGAAAGAGGGGTGATGTGGTAGGTGAGGAGAATGCGTGAAAGAGCGTGCTATATGGTGAGAGAGAGAGAGAGAGAAAATGTTGGTAAGGGACAGGTGACCGCAAAAATCTAAAACCCCAAAGGTAGGATTTTTAATCATCTCCAGCAGGCTTTAATCAACACTATAATTAGATTGGCGCCTGAAACTGAATCCGTCTCTCTTTCTCTCTCTCTCTCCTCTCTGTCGTCTATCTCGATATTTACATAAAGAGTTGGGGAGACGGGGATGGACAGGATGCGAATAGCCTTAGAGATAAGTCGTCGTTGCTACTCATGCGCATGACCTCTGACCCATTCCACCCTCCTCTTTCTCTTTGCTCCTCCATCTCTCTCTCTCTGTCTCTCTTCCTGTGTCTGCTAGAATAACAATAGATGGTATTGTTTGCAATAGAAGCATCGAGAGAGAGAGAGAGAGAGAGAGAGAGAGAGTGATGAAGGGTGTGAGGTAGGGGGAATGGGGTCCTTAGCTACTTTTGGCTTCATTTCAAATCTAGCGAATAATGAAAAATAATCAATTTTTCTTCTTTAGCCGTGAACTAGATATTGAACGGTTTTTATTTTATGTCAAGACTTGATCTTTTTACCTCTGACTTAATCACTTTACGAGATGCTGTTAGTTTTTATTCTCCTTAAAATAACTGACCTCGTCGTCTTCCTTCAGGTCAGGTGAATGAAAAAAAATGACGAGGAAATGTGTAATTAAAGGAACACTCCCCCCCTCCGTTTGAGGATGCCTGTAAAATCATGTTGGGTGAAGAAGTTTGTTTAGGTGTTTAACGTCGTAGTCGTCGGTCATTAGAGCCCCGTCCACTGCCTAGTTCTAATACAGAGCCTGCACAGTTTGGGTATTAGCAGTACCCAGCGTTCCAAACGCGGTCACCCATGGTAGTACTAGGTGGGTTGTTGTTGTTTGTTGGAGTTAAGGTCCCGTCAACTACGAAGTCATTAGAGAGCCGTCCACTGTATAGTTCTAATGCATATACTGCACAGACACTACACTAATGCGACGATTATTGGGTATTAGCAGTACCCAGCTTTCCCGAGCGACCACCCATGTCAGTACTAAATGGGCTTGCGTTGCTTAACTTCAGTGATCAGACGAGAACTGGTGTGTCCAACGCAACTCGCCGCTCCCTACTAGGTGGGGTTGCGTTGCTTAACTTCAGTGATCAGACGAGAACTGGTGTGTCCAACGCAATACAACAGCTCCCCCCCCCCGACGATAGGTTGTTGTTTGTTGGTGTTTTAGGGCCCTTTAACTACAAAGGTTATTAGAGCCCCGTCCACAGCATAGTTCTTATACAAAGACTGCACAGACACTAACTACACTAATGTGACGATTGTTTGGTATTAGCAGTACCCACTTTTCCCACGCGGCGACCCATGTCAGTACTAGCTGGGTTTGCGCTGCTTAACTTCAGGGGTCAGACGAGAACTGGTGTGTCCAACGCAATTCACCGCTCCCCCCGACGATAGGAATGAGGAAGTTGGGAGAGGAGGTGATCCTATATAATTATGTTACTTTTCAGGGTAGTGGTGACGTCGTACAAACCTCCACATTAAGCTGCTGGACCACTCAGATTGCCTCTCACTCGATGGGTCAGGGCGTGCCCACCGCCAACAGATTTTGAGACCTGTAGACGTAATGGATAGGTTCCTCGACTGAGGGCCGTGGAATAATACGGACTTGTGGTTTCATTACCCTTTAAAAGGGCATTATATAGCCAGCTTTATAAAGGGCATTTGTTTTTAACGCAAGGTCTTAGTGATTGCATAGGAGGCTATTGGTGACGTCAGCAGCCCTTCTTAGTAGTAGTCCATTGGTAGCGTACAGTATATGTTGTTCATGACTAAGGTGATTGACCATTACCCCGAATTTAAGTATAGACGAAGAAGGTTCTCCAGGTCAAGGGCAGTGGAGTTCATATATATATATTTGCAGATCCATAACCGAATTATTATTCAAAACATCTTTTTAAGGTCCTATGTCTTAGTTCCTACAGTTTTTGGGGGCAGCCCTATGTTATCCTTTCGGCCTCGGGTCCGTAAAGACCTTAATTCGACACTGCAGGTGGCTTTTCTTCGGATGAGGAGACCTAAGTGCTCGCCGCCTGTATCACCTGCACAGTTTTGATTTATTTGTGGAAAAGTATTTTTTGCTTGTGAAAAATGCCTACCAAAAAAAAAAAAAAGAACCTTTATTTACAAAGTGCAGCTGCCAGTAGTGTTGTTGACCAAAAGGGTAAAAATTAAGCAGTTTGGAGTGCACTGTGAGGTCTGGGGGGGAGGAGAAAGGGTGGTCAGACTTCTCTATTATCCTATTTGTCTGCATCAAATTAGCAACAATAACAACAGTAGCAGGAATAGAGGAAAGCAAAAAAAAAAAAAAAGAAGCCAAAATCACATATTACGCCCATTTGACGGCCGAGGGTATTATTTAAGTGCCATAAAATGACCGTTTAGAGGGCGCTACTAGCTTTAATGTTGGCATAATGGAGGAACTGAGAGTAGTAGGAACAGCAGCAGGAGCTGCAAGATGAGGAGGTAAAAAGAGTGTAAATAGGATGATGAAGTGAAAGGATGTGATAGCATCTGGAAGCTCATCTCTCTGTCTCTCTCTCTCTCTCTCTCTTTTTCGGGGTTGTTTTTTTTTCTCGCTCTCTTGTCGACTTATATAAAAAAACGACAAGTTGCATTTATGTGGTTGGATGCCGACAATATCGGCATAGATACATAGGTAGAAAAATTGTTTTATTTATAAGTCATAAAAGGACATAAAATGTCTTCCTGACATTGGCGTTGTATGTGTGATCGTAAAAAAAAAACGTAGTGGTAGTAGTCTCTACCTGAGTATCAACACTCGGAATTTAATGGTTCCGGATGCATTTCATGCATCATTAAAGAAAAGATTACACGGTGTGCGGTTGCCGTTACTTATTTTTCTTACCCTCCCTCCTCTGCTCCTCGTCTTCATCTCCGGCCCCGATCCTCCTCCCCCCGCCCCATACTGTGTACGCTGCTGTAGTGACACCCATTTACCTTACTTACTCTCCTCCCCCCTCCTACATCATCTACTTTTTAGTTTTTCCACCCTTCTAACACACACCCTCTATTTTTCTTTCTTCATCATCATCATCTCTTCTCGGGAGCCAACAAGGCTTCACATATATAAAAAGAGGAAAAAATGCTTGTTGATGCACATCCTGTATTGCTGGATATCACACCATCCTGAAATAATGACTCTTAGGTCGGATGAAAAAAATGGGAGGATGGGGAGACACACACAGAGAGAGAGAGAGGGAGAGAGAGTTTTCGGGCACCAACCTGGTTTTCGTGATTTCGTCAAACCCAACGGTGTCGTTTGAGTGTCGCATGACTTAAAGTTGAGGACATTAGGGCCATTTTATGATTGGGTTTATGTTGTTCTCTCTCTCTCTCTCTGACCACACACACATATGTGCGCACAGGCACACCCCTCGTCTCTCCATCATCTCTACCACAAATACATATAAGAGGAGAGAGAGAGAGAGAGTGGTGTGCATGTGTGACTACGTAACATTTTATAACGGTAAAGCGCATAAACATAATGTTTCTGTAAAGATATAATATTATTATTATGCACTCGGATAGGAATTTATATTCAATATGATGTCGCTAGAAGAACCGGCGGCGGTAGGACGTCAACGTTGGAAATGCGTTTAAAAACGTGTGTTTTGAGTGAAACGAAAAGCGTCGTTATGTCGACAACGCCCATTTCTACCTATTTAGGCTGATGAAAAGAAGAAGCGTCGTATGAAAAGATGCTGTTTGAAATATAGATGTCGTCATTCAGTCATATATATATATATATATATATATATATATATATATATATATATATATTAATGCTTTACTGTACATATGTAAAATTTGAACCTCCCCCCCCCCCCTATCCCTCCTCTGTTTTGCTCAATTGGTAGGACAGGCGTTGTCTCTTAAGCTCGTGAGGGACATGATCGTCTCCTTCCTCCTCTACACCCTTTCCATCCACTCTCTTCTCCCTTGCTTAGTGACTGAAAACCTAAAAGGAGATCTAAAGTGCGCCTTAATCCTAATAGGAAGTCATAACTGTGATGTCATTCGTGTGAAGAGCCTGTGCACGAACTTTTGAATCAGGTGTAATCTGAACCTTACCTTAAAGGACCTGAAATTCCTAATTAAATTCCACCTGAAAGTCCTAACCTGATCTTCCACATGAAAAAGACCTGAAAGGTAGTCCCAATACCATTGAATACAAAAATCCCTAAAATATCTAGTTAAGGCAGGAAATACTGTCACGTATCAATGAGGCATTTGAAGTCAGACACCTTAAAGGAGGGGTGTAAAACAGCTTCTAAAAGAACCCTTTCTACACGCAACGTGTAGTTGGGTGAAATTTCCAGCTGTAGGAGGCTCGCTGCCTGGGGTTAATGGAGGAAAACTGCCCCATTTTTGTTTTGTTGGTGTTTAAGGGTCCTTCAACTACTAGGTCATTAGAGCCCCGTCCACTGCGTAGTTGTAATGCAGGAACGACGGCTGATGCGACGATTTTTTTGGGGGGTATTAGCGGTACCCAGTTTTCTCAAGCGGCCACCCATGGTAGTGGGAGCGGCAAGTTGCGTTGGACACCAGTTCTCGTCTGATCACTGAAGTTAAGCAACGCAACACCAGTTAGTGCTGACATGGGTGGCCGCTTGGGAAAACTGGGTACCGCTAGTATCCGAAAATCGTCGCATTAATGTAGTGTCTGTGCAGTCCCTGCATCAGAACTACACGGTGGACGGGGCTCTAATGACCTTGTAGTTGAAGGGCCCTGAAACACCAACAAACGACAACAACAAGAACCCACGTTAGTACTAGCTGGGGTTGCGTTGCTTAACTTCAGTGATCAGACGAGAACTGGTGTGTCCAACGCAATACAGCCGCTGTCATAGGGGCTGCAGCAAAATACCGTTCAACCGATCATTCATAAGCACCCGACCCCCTGCCTTAAGCGGAAGAAAAGGGTTAGTAGGATGATAATGATGATGTTCAAGATTCACTACTGTGTAAGGGCATGAAGACTATGCAGTTCCTTTTGGATGGGGGATGGGTAAGAGGGGGATATCTAATAATTTATCTTAAATTGAAACTGAAAAAAGGATCCCCAATGTCAGAGTGGCGCCAGCAGACCTCTGTGATTTGAACTACGAGTTGACGAAGTTTTTTTTTCCAAAAAAAAAAAAGAGGCAAGATAAGAATAAATTTTTTATCACATGAGCCAATAGAAAAGATATCAAAAGTGGACGTGAGTCACAATTTCAAGTGTGTGTGTGTGGTTACAAATTTGGGAGGTACAGTGTTTGGTAGATGTGAGGGGAAGAGGAGAAAATGCGCAAAGCAGAGGGATGGAAGGTGAAGGGGACCCGAGAAGGAGATGCTGTTGTTAAATATAGCAAGGAAAAATGTTTAATGCCAATAAAGTTATTTTTATAGAGCAAAGCTATGGATATGGTTCAATGATGAGAAGAGATTCGAGATAAATTAGATCTGTACAGAGCCTTGGAGCTTGGAATATTGTGAAAGACAGTTGGGAGGATGTGAAAGAGGAGGACAGGGTATAGAGGGGAGGGAAGAGAGACATGACGTAGGAGGTAGCTTAAAAGGATCATACGTTTCGGTAGTGAGAGAGGAGGGGGATGGAAACAACAAACGAGCTGGAAGAAGGAGTAGATGCGTTAGTGTGTATTTGTGTGTCGCGAGCATCTCTCTCTTCGTTCAATGTCTGCATAAAATACTCATTTACAATAAGGTTATGAGTCAACGTGAGTCTTTCACTACCGTGTAACACCTGCGTCTCATCTATACAGAACCCATTCTTGTATAAATTTGGGTTTTTCTTGGTGGTATAATCTAGGATATGTTTTGGACTCTGAGGAGTCATACTACTATTGGGCTAAATAACTAATCTCTTTCTCTCCCTCTCTGATGCTCTCTTTCTCTCTTTCTCGCCATAAAATCTTTAGGTATAGTCAACAAACATCTTAATAGCATCTACATTTATTTTATTTTGTATACTAATTTTTTTCTATATCAGAGTTCAAAGTGTAAAACCCATTTAAATGTCACTAACCCAATTTGAAAAAAATCCATTAAAGTGTGACAGAATGATGCTAAAGAAAACTCCTCCTTCCTAAATCAAAAGCTCTTGACAAGCTTTTGCATTTTATATAAAAAGAAATTAAAATGTTATTTTTTTCCTCTTCTGAACTCTTTTAAAGTAAATCGATATAATATGAACACACGTGCGCTCGCGCAGAGCAGTTAATTGAAAATTTTGACTACGAAACTGAACTTTTAAATTCAAACCCTCGCCCCTCCCTTACCCCTCCTTCTCATACTGGAACAAGATATAGCAATATTCAGTTGAGTGGCAATGATTAGAAAACCTTGTAAATGTAACAACTCTAAGGGCACAATGGCAGAAAGAGAGGTGGAGGCGGATGATGGAGAGTGAAAGGATTTTCGTGCACACTGTCTGAAAAGAGAGCAAGAGAGCAAAGGGGGCAAGTGAGAGGTGAATGCAGGCAATAGGGTTTGAAAGAGCCCGGCTGACGAGGGGAGAATATCATTTTTTTTTTTGGAGAAATGCATATTGTTATGCAAATATAAATTTATAATGACATCACTTGACTTTCAACTAAACAGTTACCTTCAGTCATGTGTCAATCAGGTGGAACGTCAAAGTGACGGTGTTGTTTCATCCCTATTTACCCTTCATTTTGATCCTCGTCTCCTTTTATTCGGCCTCGGCCCCCCCCCCCTCGCCTCCTCATCCTGCCTAGTTTCAGTGACGAGATGATGTATGTACCCGTGTTATGAGGAGTCGTGATATATTTATGAATTTTTTTTCTTTTAGTAAAATATTATTTTTCGGTCTATATCAAGCAAGTAGGTAGCCCTGCTTGTCTCATCAGGTCAGATGCTGACATCGGGCATGTGTGTTTTTGGCATACTGATTATTGCCCCGTCAATGTTCAGGATTGGATACTCATGTTGTTGGTACTAGGGAACAGACGGGGGAATTGTTGGATCGTACTTGTCGAAGATAATTTTTTCTTCTCCCTAAAACGTATTTTCCGCGTAGAAAAGGTTTTTCTGCGTGCAGCGGTGACATCGTACATTCCACCGCGGGATCATGGGTTAAACTTCCCATGCGGGACGGAAAGCACACCGGAGACTTTCCCCTGTCATCTCTAGATGTTGGTTGCTCACTTGATGGAAAATATCGGGGAAAGCTCGAGTGGGAAATGGTTAACAGAGCGAATTACACATATCAGGAATTCATATATACTTTGGGGTGAAAACATAAAGGTGACCTGGAGTAAGAATTCGGCCCACTGAGGCGGGCTATTCAAGTATTGACAACTAACGATTTCGTAAACATAATAATAATAATAAAAATTAACGTGCTGCCGCATCCTGAAGTAGGCAATCACACATTACATTGGTGTTATGTGTGAATGCCAAATGTCAATGGCACGACTCTCAGCGCTGAAGGCTATTTGCCGATGCCAAGCCCCCTGGGTGGCTCAGTTATATCCTCGACTTTGAATCAAGGGATGGCGGTTCTATCCTCGCCGGGGTGGGTGGTCTCTTTTTCCTGGGTGAGAAGAAAGAAAGTTGCAAACGTATGGGTTTTTCGTTGGATAGGAAACAAAACTGGTGCCCTACCATGTGGGGGTCACCACCAAATGATAAAATGACCATTTCTCTACTTGCCCGGGTTTGGTAGCCGGCAAGTTACCTTCAAAAGTAGAGAGAGAGAGGATGAGAGGGTGAGACAGAGAAAGAGGGGGAGGGAGAGACACAGAGAAAGAGGGAGAGAGCCAGAGAGAGGGGTAGAGATATATAGAGAGGGAGAGAGACAGAGAGAGGCGGGGGGCGCTTTGTTAGGCGCATTTGAGAATTTTTAACGGTCGCCGTTTCACCTGTGCTCCCTCCAAAATAAAAAAAAACCTTTCCGGAAGTGACCATGTTGTAGTTTTTTTTGTTTGTTGGAGTTTAAGGTCCCGTCAACTACAAGGTCATTAGAGACCCGTCCACTGTATAGTTCTAATGCATATACTGCACAGACACTACATTAATGCGACGATTATTGGTTATTAGCAGTACCGAGCTTTCCCGAGCGACCACCCATGTCAGTACTAACTAAGCTTGCATTACTTAACTTCAGTGATCAGACGAGAACTGGTGTGTCCAATGCAACTCACCGCTCCCGACCATGTTGTAACCAGGGTACCATGTACACGAGAGAGGGACGCACTGTACTCTTTTCAGACCTAGGCAGGTAACGCCGAACTAATTAGCATACTGTATAGTCTACTTACAGATGGCAGAATAGACAATTAAGAAATGCACGAATTGGTTGGTGGCAGTTTTAAATATTGCAAGCGCTACATACGCAGCACCCATTTAATAATAAGTTTTCCAATTATTTTTCATCTGAATGGGACAGGAAGGAGGACAGGTAGAGATTATGTCGGCATTAGCATTATTTAACCCTATCATCTCGCCGAGATGTGCAGATACTCGTCGTCGTGACTATATGGCAAGCAGTTTCTCTTTTACTTGTTCATGGCTCTTCCCTGGAGGCTTTTGTCGTATTAAGATTCCGTTCCCTTTCTCTCTCTTCCATTCCTTTTTGCCCTTTCCGTTTTAGTGATGGACTAGGGGACTCCTAGGATCGTTCTTTCGACTTATTTTAGTGTATTAAAGGCCGCTGTATAAACATATAATCAATTTTGTAGTAGAAATAATTTTAGAAAATTGCGCTGGAAGAATTTCTGGATATATATATATATATATATATATATGAGGCGGTAGGTAAGGGTTGTGACGCAGGCGTGTGAAAACGTGCATGTTCTTCCATATGTTTTTACCCTCCCCCTACACCTTCCGCCTCCCTCTTTCCTTCCCTTCTCTCTTTCTCTATCCCCCTTTGTCCCATCACGAACTCCTTTTATACCCTTAACCTTGTCATGGTAAAGAGACTGTTGAGAGAGAGAAATCAACCTAAGTTGACTGGTTGGTAATCTTATGAAAGTGAATATGAAAAGAGAGAGAGAGAGAGGGGGAGGGAGATTAAAACCCATTGGAAGGTTTTAAAGGGGTAGTCGTAATAGGGTGAGGCGGGAACCCGACACAAAGCAACATTGGCTGACTAATTGTCTCTTAGCCACAAAGCCCAATGTGATTTGGTTGCAAGTGAGACTGAAAGATTAAAATGTGGGACAAAATGAATGTCGACAACAACGACGACGTCTGCGCTCGTCGTCGTCATCATCGACACAGAGAGGGCGACAGAGAGAGAGAGAATGAATATATCTGCGTCATAATATATTCATATATTAGTTGGATACAGGCGGAACTCATTTGCATATCAAGCAACAGTTATTTCCTCGACTGGAAAACAAAAAGAGAGTAAGATGGGGAAGCAGGATGGGTGCAGGAGTTGAGAGGGAAGAGAAGGCCGCGCCTGACTTCAAGGAAAGGAAATTATTGTCGATGACTACTGCTCGGAGTTGTTGTTGTTGTTACCAGAGCAATATTAAATTTTTCATCACGAGTACAATCTGAGAGAGAGAGGGCCGGTTGAAAATTGGCTATCGTGTTACTTGTACTGCTCACTAGGGAACAGAGTCGTAACTAAATGAGACAAATTAAAAATTATCTCTAGACACTGTTGTGGGTCGCCTGTGTGTCGCACTGTATGATCATCATGAGCTCTGCGCCACACTCCAGGCACTGTAATAATTGGGAGGTTGCTGCTGCTCAATGTCGACGCTCTCCTGCATCAAAGAACGGCGGCGACGACGACGACAGCGAAATTCTATACCTGGGATTTTCCTCTCTCCTCCTCTATACATTGGAGTTTGTGGGGAAAAGAGAAGCAAACTTGTGAGTGCTTCCGGTCCTCAACAGTATAGTGATCAATAGAGCCCGCTCCAGGGCGTAGTTCTAATCCAAGGTCTGTACAGACACTACGCTGTTACGACGATTTCTGGGTGTTAGCAGTACTCAGTGTGCCCAAGCGGTCACCTATACCAGTGGTAGCTCGGGTTGCGTTGCTTAAGGGAGCGGCAAATTGCGTTGGATACACCAGTTCTCATCTGATCACTGAAGTTGAGCAACGCAACCCCAGCTAGTACTGCCATGGGTGGCCACTTGGGAAAACTGGGTACTGTTAATACCCAAAAATCGTCGCATTAGTGTAGTGTCTGTGCAGACTCTTCATTAGAACTATGCAGTGGATGGGGCTCTAATGACCTTGTAGTTGAAGGGCCCTAAAAGACCAGTGATCAAAAAATGCGTTCATTAACTTCAGTGATCAGAGGAGAACTGGTGTGTCCAACGCAATATAGCCGCTCACAAAAAGCTCCAGGGTATATCGCCATTGTCAGGGTTAGGGTGACTGCTAAAGGACTACCGATGATGCAGGTTATTGCGGGAGCGACGGACGCACCTGGACTTTTCATGTCCCGAAAGAGGTCTCGAGAAAGGTCTCGCTACTGGGGGTCGAACATGTGATTATGAGCTCGAGGTTTATAAACGCCAGGAATTGAGCTGCTGAAGTGGGGGATTTCATCTCTGGAGGGAGAGACTGAATACACTCGGGGTGCTTCTCTTTTCTTCCCCCTCCTCCTCTCTCTCTATCTTTCTGTTCTCTACTATGTAACCCTTTGTGTATCAAAATCAAACTATATTCAGAGATAAGTGGCCTTTGATTAGAATTATTTGATGAGGACCCACACACACAGGTCGTCTACTTCCTTTTGGCTAAAGTCGACTGGGGAATAAGGATTAAGGACAAGAATTAAATTTAAAAATATTAGAGGGGAAATAAGATTGAAATTAAAAAAAGGGTGTGGATGATAGTCCGGCAGTCTTTGTAGGGAAAAGATGGGAGAGGACGTAAAGGGTTGACGGACGAGTGTTGCAGTAAAAATGAATTTGTGAAATGACTCATAAGACCAACAAAGGGAAGAAGATTGAAAACAAGGAAGAGCCTTATCCTCCCAGATTAAGTCTACTGAAAATGAAAGGTGACGAAAGACTGAAAAGGACTACGGGGCTAAGAGAGAGAAAGGAGGAGAGGGAGAAAGATGAAATGAAATTAAAAAGTAACGTAATGAGCAATCAAGGACACAGACATTTAAAACCAGGATTAGGCAGAAGAACCCCTTTCTTTACTGAAGTATATCAACCTTAAGAGTCCATATTGCAATCATGACCAGGGTGTTAGTGACTCGTCGTCGTTCCCTGTGATGCTCCTGCTGCTACCATACAGACTCTAGTGAAGTGCAGATTACGCGCATGCACTTATTAGTATTTGGGTATTTACTTTAAAACAAAAGAAAAAAAAATATCTCATTTGGACCCCTTATAAATGGAGGACATGAATCACAGGTCCCGCCGAGTGTGCAGGCGGACTGAGTTCAATTCCTAGTTGTTAAGACGTGATGAACACGTGAATTGTTTGTTTGTTGGAGTTCAAGGTCCCGTCAACTACAAGGGCATTAGAGACCCGTCCACTGTATAGTTCTAATGCATAGACTGCACAGACACTACACTAATGCGACGATTATTGAGTATTAGCAGTACCCAGCTTTCCCGAGCGACCACCCATGTCAGTACTAACTGGGCTTGCGTTGCTTAACTTCAGTGATCAGACGAGAACTGGTGTGTCCAACGCAACTCGCCGCTCCCATGAACACGTGAAGGACACGTTATTCTGATCTGCTCAGTCGTAACACTTCTACTCCTTTTCACGCCTACGGCAGGGTCCGATACCCATCCTGTCCCTCTGAATGGACACAAGGGTGATCTATTCGACGGTATTTTTCAACTGCTGCCAAAGCTACAACTCCTATGCTTATTTATCGTCGGTTTACTTACTGTTCGTTGCGGCACTCCACCGACGCGATGCTAGGGAATGTTGGGTCATTTACCCCGTTGCATGGTAGAGAGGGTCCTTTTACGTGTCAGTGCCATCGTACATCAACACGGAACCTCGGTTTCACTTGTCATCCGAAAGAAGGCGCACTCGGAGCCTCTCTCTCTCTTGCCTGAAGGAAGCCAACCCATCTCGGTCCAGTATGGAGGAGCGGCTTATTGCGTTAGACACACCAGTTCTCGTCTGATCACTGAGGTTAAGCAACGCAACCGCAGCTAGTACTGACATAGGTGGCCGCTTTGGATTTGGTTTGTTGGTGTTTTAGGGCCCTTTAACTACAAGGTCATTAGAGCCCCGTCCAATGCGTAATTCTAATGCAGAAACTACACTAATGCGACGATTTTTGGGTATTAGCAGTAGCCAGTTTTCCCAAGCAGCCACCCATGGGAGTACTAACTGGGGTTACGTTGCTGAACTGCAGCGATCAGACGAGAACTGGTGTGCCCAACGCAATAAGCCGCTCCCACCGCTTGGAAAAACTGGGTACCGGCTAATACCGCAAAATCGTGGCATTAGTGTGTAGTGTCTGTGCAGTCTCTGCATTACAACTACGCATTGGACGGGGCTGAAGTTGAAGGGTCCTATAACACCATCGAGCCAAAAAAAAAAAATCGGTCCAGTATGGAACCTGGAACTGCGGAGGCAGTTACCGAGCGTGTTAGCAACTGCGCCACCGAGGTGGGTCCCAGAGAGAGTATCACTTGAAAAACGGTAGCTTTAAATGTGCCGAGTTTCAAAAAGAAGGACAAATTAATGATGGAGATGAACCTGGAAAGAATTTTTATTTTAGTTTAATTGCTTATTGCAGATGAAAGTGTGCAAGGTGAAAATCGATTTGGTGCGCAATCATGTCGAATCACTTTTGGTTTTAATAAAATTTGGTAAATGAGAGAGATGAACCGATTTAAAATTGTACTAGACAAGATATTTGGTGTAGGGTTGTCGGTATTATTAGGGTTGCTGTGTTCTTGCTTTCATTGCTGTTCACATTGATGAAGAAAAAACGAAATGCAGTAAATGTATCTTTTTTTCTTATGTTGTTGTTTTTTTCCTCTTGCAAATCGTCTAAGGAGGGATTTTACACGCAGAGAAAAAAAAATCTTAAATGCTGCTGACATCTTATTTCGTTCCCCACCCTCTCTCTCCTGTTGTTCTTAATTCAAAGTGTCATGTGTAAGACGTTTCTTTTCGAAAGTTTATATTTAAGAAGGTAAATTTGCTTCTCCTCAACATCTTCATCTTTCTGATGATGCATTTAAACGACATTTGATTTTAATGAAAGATGTGAAGATATTATTTGTCAGATGAAGAAGAAGAAGAAGAAGATGAAACCCATTTGTCTTACATCACAATGGAAATCTCTGACAAGAATTCGGTTTGTTTTGTTGGTGTTTTAGGACCATTCAGTGCAGCCAAGTTTCGTTGGACACCAGTTCCCGTGAGAGCACTGAAGTTAAGCAGCGCAAGCCCGCGTCAATATCAACAGGGGTGGTTGGTAAAGAACGTTGGGTGCTGCAAATTTCCCCTCTCCTTTGTCCTCTTCACCTACTTCCTCATCTCCCATGAACAGCCTCCTAAGGGTTCGTCCTGTTATGGCTGTTTGGCTTACGACCCAACTCAGGAAACTAATCCGATCCAATGATCAACTACAAGGTCATCACAGCCCCGTCAACTGCGTAGTTCTAATGCAGAGACTGCACAGACACCACACAGCCACCCATGTCAGTACTAAGGCACTTTCCATTGTGCAGTGGTGACATGATGCAATACCAAAACTAATCCACAGCTTTACTGTTCCATCCGGCACAGTTTGGGCACTCACCTCGGACAGAATCGGAGCGGCGAATTGCGTTGGACACACCAGTTCTCGTCTGATCACTGAAGTTAAGCAACGCAAGCCCAGTTAGTACTGACATGGGTGGCCGCTTGGGAAAACTTGGTACTGCTAATATCCAAAAATCGTCGCATTAGGGTGGTGTCTGTGCAGTCTCTGCATGAGAACTATGCTGTGGACGTGGCTCTAATGGCCTTTGTAGTTAAAGGGCCCTAAAACACCAACAAACAACAACAATCGAACAGAATCGAAACTCCAACCGTGGACTCACAAAATGAACTACTCTGAGCTATCAAGGTAGCGTGAAATGTCGTAGGACGTCCAGTGGTGCAACTTTAAACGGGCAAGGACAAACCCCACCTTGCGTCATTGGTAGGCCGTGATCCTGAATGGATGGATTATAATTTCAGATTCGATCCGGGCTCAAGCGTGTGGAAAGTGTCCCCAGTGGTGTGTGTGTGCGATGTCAATAATAAATAAAGTAAAACTAAATAAATGTCCAATTAAAAAATAGATTACTATTAATTTAATCCAGGTGAGAGAGAGAGAGTTAGTAGGGAGAAGGTACTAATCATAAAGTAATATGTAGCTTGATGATTAATTATGCAGCAATGTATTTGTAAATGGAAGTTAGGGCCTTGTGTGGTGAGAATGTGGTTCAGCAAAGTGAAATGTAACCCCTCCACTCCCCCGCGTCCTCAGTCCCTCTCCCTTTTTTCTCCGCCTGAAGACTGAGGCCCGCCGCCGTTTGTTAGCCGCAACTCTGCTGAATTTTGAATTAATGAAACTGTCGACAGTGGTCATTACTGAATGGAATCCATTATTTTAGTGATAATGATTTATATAAATGCTATCTGCAAATGTTATCGCTTATTGCCACGCTATCCTTATAATTTCGGTTTTGGGACCCATTGAGGAGGGGGAAATTGGACCACTATTCGATGTAAACAGCCAATGCGATGTGAGTTGATTGCGTGCGGAATGAGAAATGATCATTGGCCAACAAGTGGTGAAAGGTGAAAAAAAATACAATACGACCATTCCCAAATGACCACTACAACGGAATGGTCAGCGAGAGAATTGGGTCGAGAGCCAATTGGTAAACGTAGGAAAATTGGTCCCTTATCTATTTTAAGATTTCGTGCGCTACCCGTGCAGAACCCCAAATACACCCTACAAAGTTACTTCTTCTTTAGCCCGGTTTCTTCAAATTAGGAGTGAGTTACATTGGTGAAAATTTTTTTCCTTCCTCCGCTCGAATCTTCTGGACACCCGCCATGGTAGCGCAGTGGTTAGCGTACGCTGTAACTGCGTCCCTGGTTCTAGGTTCGATACTAGACCGAGGTGCGTTGCTTCTTTCGGGTCAGAGCGATGTGCACCTAGTGCGCCTTATTTCGGAAGAGTGTGGTACAGTGACATTTGCACGTAAAAGAACTCTCTACTAAGCAATGGGTAGATGTGGCAAGATTCCCAGGTGTAGGAGCTCGCTCCCTGGCGTCGTCGGTGGAATTCCCCGACGAACAGTGGACCGACGATAAATAAGCGTAGAGGTTGCAGCTTTGGCTGGCAACCGGCTACGGAAAAAAACCACTTGTCTCATAGATCACCCTTCTGTCCATTCAGTGGGACAAGATGGGTACTTGACCTTGCCATAGGCGGGAAAAGGGCTAGGAGTTGCTTGCTCTCTTATCTTCTGAACACCCGCCTCGGTAACTACATCAGGGGTGCTGGGGTCCATACAAGACCGAGGTGGGTTGGCTTCTTTCAGTCGGTGGGTGGGTGGATCGGTTGGTGTTTTAGGGCCCTTCAACTACAAGGTCATTAGAGCCCGGTTCTTCTGCAGAGACTGCACAGACATTACACTAATGCGACGATTTTTGGGTATTAGCAGTATCCAGTTTTCCCAAGCAGCCACCCATGTCAGTACTAGCTGGGGTTGCACTGCTTAACTTCAGTGATCAGACGAGAACTGGTGTGTCCAACGCAATTCGCCGCTCCGTGGATCGGTCGGTGGAAAGAGAGAGACACGCACACTCCGAGTGCACCCACGCCTTGCTTCGCATGAGGAGTAAAACCGAGGTTCCATGTGGTGGGCGGTGGCATGGGAACGTCACAGAACCCTTTTTCTACTATGCAACGGGTACATGAGGCCAACATTCCCAGGTGTAGGAGCTCGATGGAGTGCCCGAACAAACAGTAGACCGATGATAGTACGCATAGATGTTGCAGCTTTTTTTTTCGGCAGCCGGCTGCTGCTGAAAAATACCGTGCAATAGATCGCCTTTATGTCCATTCAGGTGGGCAAGATGGATACCCGAGCCTGCCATAGGCGAAAAAAAGGGCTAGGCGTTGCTTGCTCTGCTATCTCCTGAACTCATTAAAAATGAAATGTCGCGAAATGGTCTTTACTTACCTTTTCATTCATTAAACGCGTAAAGCTCAAATCGATGCATATTCTCGGACCTGTGGCGATAGCGGCTGCTAGTCGTTTACGAATTTCTTGTTTCACTTGGTATTTGGTCAACCGTAATTTCGAATTACCAGTGGTCGCCATTGCCTCTACGAAAAAAAAGGTAACTTGAATTAATTAACATTACATTGTGGAAATAAAAGGTGAACTAGAAATACCGTATAAGGTGAGAAACATCTGCAGACCTCTAACCAGCTCTAGAGAGTACCATTTGATCAACCGCGGGAGGGGGGCGGAGAGGGTCTTCAAAAAGTTTGTTTGCTGGCTCATTTGGAGCTAATATCTAGTTTTTATGTTGGCAGCGCCTTGAGAAATTGGGGGGGGGGGGGGGAAGTGTATAGGTCAACTGCGGAGTGTGGGTTAACCCCGTGTCATTGAAGTAGTCGGTGACAGGATTCTGGATTAGTTGCGGGTTGGGGAGTAAGCCAGGCAGCCGTAACAGGTCTAACCTTTAGGAGGCTGCCCGCAGGAGATGAGGAGGTAGGTGAAAGGACGAAGGAGAGGGTTAATTTGCAGCACCCAACGTTCTTTACCAACCACCCGAGTTGGTATTGACGTGGGCTTGCGCTGCTTAACTTCAGTGATCTCACGGGAACTGATGTGTCATGAACTCCTCAAGGCGAACTACATTGTCATCAGTCCTCTGATGTTGTGATGGCCTGCTGCCACTGTCCCTTTTGCTGTTGGTCACATGATTGATCGATTTTCGGTAAATTTTACACCTTAGGGGGGTGTTTGTGGTGGGTTGAAGAGATCACTGTAATCATTACAGTGATGTACTGCGTCAATGATTCTTGGTGCGATACTGGATCGAGAAGGGTAGGGGGATCGGGATGGATCGGGGGAGAGAGTCCCCGAGTGCACCTTCCTTCAGATGAGACGTGAAACCGAGGTCCCGTTTTAGTGTGCGATGGCATTTGCATGTCAAAGAACCTTCTTTACTAGGCACGGGGTAGAGTAGGCAAAATTCCCAGGTGTTTGAAGCGGCTCGCCCCCTCCCCCCCGGCACTGATGGAATTCTCCAACGAACAGTAGACCGACGATAAATAAGCATAGGGGTTGCAGCTTTAACAGCCCGTCCCCAATATTCCTACGAGTTCCAGACGCGTGGCTTGGGTGCACGCAGTTAGAGCAGTTTCATCAAGGATTGGAGTTAATGTTAGATTGTTTGGAGTGGACGGGGACCTGGTGGGAGATAGACGGCAGTGGAGGGTCAGAACCCGTAGGCTCGACTCTTTCTTGTTTGTTTGTAGGTGTTTTAGGGCCCTTCAACTACAAGGTCATTAGAGCCCCCCGTCCACTGCGTAATTCTAATGCAGAGACTACACAGGCACTACACTAATGTGACGATTTTTGGATACTAGCGGTACCCAGTTTTCCCAAGCAGCCACCCATGTCAGTACTAGGTGGGGTTGCGTTGCTTAACTTCAGTGATCAGACGAGAACTGGTGTGTCCAACGCATTTTGCCGCTCTAGACTCGACCCTGCCACGGGCAAAATATGGGGATGACGACGATGATGATGATGATGATGATGATGTTGCAGCTTTGGTCGGCAGTAGGCTGCTGCTGCTGCCTGACCCTTGGGTCCATTCTGAGGGCCAAGATGGATACCCGAGTCTGCCATAGGTGGGAAAGGGGTTAGGAGTTGGTTTTGCTATTTTAATCAGAGACTAAATAACGAGAGGAAAAGACGACGAGGAAAGGGGGGAGAGGAGGAAAAGGGATAAAATGGAGGATTTCTATCAGCTTTTAAATAAATGTGTTCTTCATTCCGTTCAATTACTCGTGAAGAAATCAGATGATTTCCGGATACTAATTTTAGAAATTAATTATTCGGCGTTCAATTAACTTATAGGTTTTAGAAATGAGATCAAGACAAAAGTAAGGATTTTGCGACGACGAAGGCAACAAGAAAGCATTATCTTTTAAGCTCCTGTTTTAATTTAGTTATTTAAATGCCTGTGTTGTTGTTGTTGTCGTCGTCGCCGTTGCTAGTATCGATTTTGTTTATAGGCTCCTTTTTTCCACCAATTTCCGACCCTGCCGATCCCTCCATTATTCCCCCTTTCGCTTCTCTCTGCTTACCCCTTTCATTTTCTAACTCTTAAAAGACGTTATTTAAAAAGGGATCAGCATCCCCCCCCCGCCACAGACAACCCAGCCAATATTCCTGCGGGTTCCAGACGCCACTGGGGGCGGGGAGTTGCGTTGGACACACCAGTTCTCGTCTGATCACTGAAGTTAAGCAACGCAAGCCCAATTAGTACTGACATGGGTGGTCGCTCGGGAAAGCTGGGTACTGCTAATACCCAATAATCGTCGCATTAGTGTAGTGTCTGTGCAGTCTCTGCATATGAACTACACTGTGGACGGGTCTCTAATGACCTTGTAGTTGACGGGACCTTAAACTCCAACAGACAACAACAAATCCAGACGCCTGGCTGGGGTGTTTCCCAGACAAAGCTTTTTTCAGTGAACCCGCAGACCCGACCTTGCCACATGCGGGATATGGGTATGATGATGATGATGAAACCCGCCGCGGTGACGTAGTGGTTAGCACACTCGGCAACTGCGTCAGTAGTTCCAGGTTCGATACTGGACCGAGGTGGGTCGGCTTCTTTCGGGCGCGAGAGAGAGGCCGCGAGTGTGCCTTCTTTCGGATGAGAAGTAAAACCGAGGTCCCGTGTGGGTGTACGATGGCACTTGCACGTAAAAGAACTCTCTCTACTATGCAACGGGTAGATGAGGCAAAATTTCCAGGTGTAGGAGCTCGCCCCCCCCTGGCGTCGGTAGCATTCCCTAGCGAACACTAGAGCGACGATACAGAAGCGTAGGGGTGCAGCTTTGGCCGGCAACCGGCTGCAGAAAAAACTATGACCAATATATCGCCCTATGTCCATTCAGAGGGACAATGGGTACCCGACCCTGCCATAGGCGGGAAAAGGGTTAGGAGTTGCTTTGATGATGATGATGATGATGAAAACACGTTATTTAAAAATGTCAGGAAAAAAAGACAACAACAGTGACAGAAGTACAAAGTAAAGGCATCTTTTGTGGTTGTTTTGGAAATTTTAGATATAATTTTTATAACAGTTGCCTCGCCTATGACTTGGTAAAGATGAACTTCCGGTTCACTAATTCAAATTTTTCTTTTTTTGGATTTCCTTATTCTCCTCCTCTTCTGAAAAACAATTTGCAGATGTGAAGCCTTGCTAGATCCTAGTTTAGTAGATGTAGTCTAATCAGCTTAAAATATAACGATATGTTGTTATGGAGTTGACTCTTGAACACAGATCAACAAATTGCAGCTTGTCGTCAACGTTTCTTTGCACTATTGGTTCTTACGTACTGTCTCCAAGGAGATTAGGTTCCAGGGTTCAAAGTTTCAGGCCACCACTGTCGCCCGCCCCAATACCACTCTACTACTACTACCACCACCGCCGTCATTTATTGCTGCTTGATCGTAGGAAGTGATTGACATTGTTGCACATTATGCAAACATCACACCGTCCAGCTTTTAATTGGTGGCGGCGGTTCCAACCTCAGTTTGGTAGTGCGCTTGGTGATTCTTGTATTTTTGATTTCGTAGGTTCAATTCCTGGCACAAAGAGACGTCAAACTTGTGTCTACTACGTGGTGGTTGTGGTAACCTTGATGCGTACCATGCCAATGTCGCACTTCCTCATAGGATGACGAAAAAGGTACACTCTGTTTCAGCCTCGGGCTGTGAAAATCTCTGATTTGAGGAAGGGGCTGCACTAGATCTTATCATAGTCAGGAAACCGGTTAGCAGTCCAAGATGGGCATGAGACGGGCATCCCGGGATGGTGGAGAGTTTCTTTTGAGAACTTGAGGTGATTTTATTTTCTTTTATTTGATTTTAAATTCCATTTTTCACTGTTTGGTTTGTTCTACCCGCCGCGGTGGTGCAGTGGTTCCAGGGTCGATACTGGTTCCAGTGGTTCCAAGGTCGATACTGGATCGAGGTGGGAGAGAGAAGCCCTGAGTGTGCCTTCCTTCGGATGAGAAGGAAAACGGAGGTCCCGTGTGGCGTGCGATGGCATTTCCACGAAAAAAAATCCCTCTTTACTATGAAATGGTTAGACGAGGCAAAATTTCCAGGTGTAGGAGTTCGACCTCTGGCGTCGGTAGAGTGCCGCATTGAACAGTAGACCGACGACGATAACTAAGCATGGGAGTGGCAGCTTCCCTTGTGTTCATTCATACGGGACAAGATGAGTACCCGATCCTACCATAGGCGGGGAAAAAGGGTTAGGAGTTACTTTTGTTGCAGCTTGGGTTGAACCCTCTCTGCTATGCAAGGGGTAGAGGAGGCAAAATTGCCGGGTGTCGGAGCTCGATGGAGTGAACCAAGAAAAGGAGACCGGCGAAAAATTAGCAGCGGAGTTGCAGCTTTGGTCGGCAGTCGGCTGAGGAAAAAAAACACCGTCCAATAGATGACCAACGCACCAGATCTCGTGAGATCGCTGAAGTTAAGCAGCGCAAGCCTACGTTAGTACCACCATGGGTCGTTGGTAAAGAACGTTGGGTGCTGCAAATTTCCCCTCTCCTACGTCCTCTACACCTATACACTTCCTCATCTCCCGCGAGAAGCCTCCTAAGGGTTCGTCCTGTTATGGCTGCTCGGCTTACTCCCCAACTCGTGAAATTAATCCAGCAATCCATGACCCTTGTGTGTCCATTCAGTGGGTCAAGATGAGTACCTGACCCTGCCATAGGCGGGAGAAAGGGTTGGTAGAGTATAGTTGCTTTTGCCATTAATAGAGTCTGTAGTGAACTTTTAGATTTATCCGAGAAATCAATTTTGTAATCGGTTTGTTTCCATGTAACAGGCAGCGAAATAAGCTTTTTGTGTATGTGTTCGTGGGATTAACCACACAAACAAAACACACTAATGAGGATTGGTAATAGGAAATTGAACGTACCCCACTCTCTCTTTCTCCATGAACCCTCCTCTTTCTTCTCCTCTTATCTTTACTATTACAGAGAGAGAGAGAGAGAGGGGGGGGAGGACGAAATAGGGAGAGAGACAGAAGTGCATCCATGTTCTCTGCACATTCATAACATCTAATGACTAAATTCACACACACTGCATGGAAATGCTTTAAAATGGGGAATAAATAATTAGCGAGTACAAACCTGTAGTTGTTATAGCACGGGATGCTAAATTAAGTTTTCGGCGTTGTTTGTACGATTTACGTTTGTCCTTTTTACTTCGCACCACGCGTAAATGTCTGTTTTGACGACGACACTCTTTTCTCTACATATATAGAAAAAAAAAAATAAATGTTTAATAATCGTGGACAATAAATGGACATGCGAATGATAACACCGGACATCACTCTCATACGGGATCAGAGTTGGGGGGGGGGGGGGAGCGGCGAGTTGCATTGGGCACACCAGTTCTCGTCTGATCACTGAAGTTAAGAAACGCAAGCCCAGTTAGTACTGACATGGGTGGTCGCTCGGGAAAGCTGGGTACTGCTAATACCCAATAATCGTTGCATTGGTGTAGTGTCTGTGCAGCATATGCATTAGAACTATACAGTGGACGGGTCTCTAATGACCTTGTAGTTGACGGGACCTTAAACACCAACAAACAATCAGAGTTGAACACAGGGCCGTAACGGAGGTATGAAGCGCCTGTGGCAAGTGCAGTGGCGTCACCAGGAGGTGCGAGGGGTGAGGGCCACACCGGGTGACACCACTCGCACCATGAGAAATGGGGTGGTACCAAAGCAGAAGAAACGATTTTTTTTTAGGGAGAGGGGGGGGGTGACACCATTGTGCCACCGCACCGGGTGACGCCAACCCTAGCGACGCCACTGGGCAAGTGTCTAACTTGCGCCTCCCCTCAACCCAATAATGAAAAAAAAAATTAAAAATTTTGCGCCCCAAACCCAGTTGCGCCCGTAGCGGCCGGCTTCTTCGCCACGCCCTCGTTACGGCACTGGTTGGACACACCAGTTCAAGTCTAATCACTGCAGTTAAGCAACGCAACCCCAGTTAGTACTGACATGGGTGGCCGCTTAGGAAAACTGGGTACCGCTAATACCCAAAAATCGTTTTGTTTTGTTTTGTGGTGTCAACTACAAGGTCATTAGAGCCCCGTCCACAGCATAGTTCTTATGCAGAGACTGCACAGACACTACACTAATGCGACGGTTTTTGGGTTTGTTTGTTGGAGTTTAAGGTCCCGTCAACTACGAGGTCATTAGAGACCCGTCCACTGCATAGTTCTAATGCATATACTGCACAGACACTACACTAATGCGACGATTATTGAGTATTAGCAGTACCCAGCTTTCCCGAGCGACCACCCATGTCAGTACTAACTGGGGTTGCGCTACTTCACTTCAGGGATCAGAAGAGAACTGGTGTGTCCAACGCAATCCGCCGCTCCCCCAAAAATCGTGGCATTAGTGTAGTGTCTGTACAGTCTTCGCAGTGGACGGGGGTCTAATGACCTTGTAGTTGAAGGGCCCTAAAACACCATCCAACCGAAAAAGTCGTGATGTGCACGCGACAGTGGCACAGATATTCAAATTGTGTGTTGTTCTACACCCCCCCTTCCCCCTCTCCATACCCTCCATCATTTCTTTTTCTCTACCTTCAAAAAGAAATGTAATCAACATATGTCAATGTTCATTCAAAATCTAAACTTTCTTTTTAAATTGGGAAACACTGCTATCTATCTTCTTATCATCCCGTTACAATTTTTCTTAACAAAAAAAAAAGGAGTCTCAGAGATGTGTAGGTACATCCGTATTTTGGTATAACCCCTTTTAAAAGATAGTAATAATAATAACAACAACAATAATAACCATGTAACCACAGAAACAGACATAAAGATGAAAGCAATAACAGTCAGTGTATCAAATACGTATGGCAGCCAGTACATGAAAGTTTAAATTGGCAAAAGAAAAGGTATCCATGCATCCGAGAGATCTTAAATGTCAGTTGACTTTCAGAAGAAGAAAGATGCTGAAATAAGAAAATCTATAAAGCATTAAACTCCTCAGATTTTCGTAACCAATTACTTCAGTGTATATATTTTCGATTTCAAGAAATGTCTCCTAGGGCAGTGGTGACGAACCATTTTTTTGAAGACGGGTCACAATAACACGAAAAAAAAAACCGAAAAGTTGTCCGTGGGTCTTTGTTTGTTTGAGTTTAAGGTCCCGTCAACTACAAGGTCATTATAGACCCGTCCACTGTATAGTTCTAACGCATATACTGCACAGGCACTACACTAATGCGACGATTATTGGGTATTAACAGTACCCAGCTTTCCCGAGCGACCACCCATGTCAGTACTAACTGGGCTTGCGTTGCTTAACTTCAGTGATCAGACGAGAACTGGTGTGTCCAACGCAACTCGCCGCTCGTCCGTGGGTCAGGCGGAAGCACTATTTAATTGTATGAGTAAAAAAATTATTATTAATAATGAATAAATTAGTTTATTAAAAGTAGCAAATAGAGATCATCATCATAATGATCTTATCCCGCCTGTGGCTGGGTCGGGTCTGTGGGATCTAGCCTGCCAAGTCCCCGTCCACCCCACGCACACTATGAGACGATAAACTAGATGTGATTCAAGTTCGGGTCACTTAAAATTGCATGTTGAGTCACAGGTTCGCCACCATTGTCCTAGGGTCTTTGAGAGACCCGTCTCGGTGGCGAAGTGGGTAACACGCTCGGTAACTGCGTTAGTGGTTCTAGGTTCTGTACTGGACCGAGGCGGGTTGTGGCTTCTTTCGGGCAAGAGAAAGAGAAAGAGAGAGAGAGAGAGGCCCCAAGTGTGCCTTTCTTCGGGTCAGAAGTAAAACCAAGGTCCCCCGTGTGGTGTACGATGATGGCATTTGCACGTCAAAGAACCCTCTCTACTATGCAACGGGTAGATATAAGGGAAAATTTTCAGGTGTAGGAGGAGCTCGTCCCCTGGCGTCGGTGAAATGCCCCAAACGAGCAGTAGATCGACGATAAATAAGCATACGGGTTGCATCTTTGATCGGTAATCGGCTGCGGAAAAACAACGTGTCAATAGATCGCCCTTGTATCCATTCAGAGGGACAACATGGGTACCCGACTCTGCCATAGGCAGGAAAAGGGTTAAAAGTTGCTTTCCACAGGCCTGTTATAAACTCAAAGGGTCTGGTGTTGAAAGTCCACGGTATTTTTGTCTTTACCTGAAGGGGTACCGAAATGGTTGTGACATTTTGTTGACGGCAGTCTTATTACTACTGTAGTAGTTAGTAGTAGTAGTAGGGTGGAACTATCATTCCTGTTGGTTCTGGACATCTAGCTGATGAACACCAATCAGAGCCGTCGCCCCAAAAGGGAGCCACGCTGAGACTTGGGGCATGGAACGTGTGGAACCGTCACAGGGAAAACTGGGGAACTAGTAAACACACTGATAAAAATTAAGAGGAGCTGGTTAGGTCCAATATGGAGATGCAGGTGATAGGAGGGTAGATGTTCTACGCAAGGACATGAAGGTGTGCAGAGTGGACGGAAGTCCTGGTGAGGGATAGGTGAGTGAAGGATGACAGCCCGCAGACTCGACCTTTCCACAGGCGCGATACAGGTGTGTTCTGATGATGAGTCTTATTAGTAGTACTATACTAAGAATGGATGAACTTAGCCCACAAGTGTTACCGGTTGAGTGACATTCAGAAGTCAATACAGGCGGCTGAATGCACACAAAGAAGAAGTCGAAGACTGACAACAAGCAAACAAGTTTAAATGAATGTCAACATGCCACTAGATTTTGATTTTGTGTATTGATTTCCCTTTTTTGCCCCCTCCCTTCTCTCATTTCAATTTGTGCTTTCGTCTTTGATCACTAAATACTATCTTAAAGACTTTGTAGTGGGAGTGTGAAGAGAGAGACAGAGAGCGAGAGAGAGCACGAAAGGATGTAAGTTGGAAATGATGATGATGATGATGAGGATGAGAAATCATCATTCCGAAATATTCAATTAAGATGTGCACTTGAATCATTTGGATATTTTTACAGCCATTATCTCTAAAGCAATGTCTTAATACTTCACTAGCCATGTATAAATTATTGTTATATGCCGACCTCGGTAGTTCAGTTGATTGGATTCTCTTGCCTCTTCGCCTATAGAGGTTCGCCCCTCTCCTATTTCCCTTCTTCTGGCTGAAATTGGTGGTCTGCTCTCAGCTAAGAGGGTGGGAGAGGCAATACCATCTGAATGGCAAATTGCGTTGGACACACCAGTTCTCGTCTGATCACTGAAGTTAAGCAACGCAACCCCAGCTAGTACTGACATGGGCGACTGCTTGGGAAAACTGGGCTCCGCTAGTATCCAAAAAAAAAATCGTCGCATTAGTGCAGTGTCTGTGCAGTCTCTGCATCAGAACTACACAGTGGACGGGGCTCTAATGACCTGGTAGTTGAAGGGCCTTAAAACACCAACAAACAAAACCAAGCAATACCATCTGCCTATTCGCCATACACATACCTGAAAGCCCTAATTGGGGTATGATCAGGATGAGACGATGAGTAGATTGTTATGTGTGGTTGTCAGTTATTCTTTGACCCGAGGTCAGGGGCGAGCTGTCCTTCACTTGGGGACATTTTTTCTGTGTATAAACGTAGTCTTTTCCTTCGTCTTTCTTTCTATGTTGTTGTGTAAGGTCCCGTCAACTACAAGGTCATTAGTGACCCGTCAACTGCATAGTTCTAATACATAGACTGCACAGACACTACACTAATGCGACGATTATTGGGTCAGTACTAACTGGGCTTGCGTTGCTTAACTTCAGTGATCAGACGAGAACTGGTGGCTTCATTTCGGCTAAGCTGCCGAAATGAAGCAAGTCTGGTCAGTCGTTTCTCGTCCGGTCACTGAAGTTAATTAACTCAACCCCAGCTAGTACTAACATGGGTGGCCGCTTGGGAAAACTGGATACTGCTAATACCCAAAAATCGTCGCATTAGTGTAGTGTCTGTGCAGTCTCTGCATTAGAACTACGCAGTGGACGGAGCTCTAATGACCTTATAGTTGAAGGGCCCTTAAACACCAATGAACCTAACCCAGATAGTACTGGCATGAGTGACCGCTTGGGAACACTGGGTTCTGCTAATACCCAAATCACAGTAACAGCGTAGTGTCTGTGAAGCCTCTACATTAGAACTACGCATCGGACGGTGCTCTAATGACCATTGTAGTTGAAGGGCCCTAAATCAGCAGCGAAACAAACAAACAAAAAAAAGCAAGTTCAAATAATGACTGAGGATAGAATAGCGTCGTGGAGTTTTAAATAAGATGTCAGGAACACTGAATTGGATGTTCACTGTGTGGAATGTGTTTTGTATGTGGTCTTATGAAGAGCACTCGTGATGCTCGCGAGCAGTTGTGTCATAGTTATTATAATGCAAAACAAAACAAATGATAATACTATACGTTATAAATGTGAGTACAACTCCATTGTTCATCATCATTATTATTATTATCAGAATTAGCATCCTTAGGATTGAAATATGATATGAGAGTTGTTACACAGGGATATTTTGTTCCGCCAAGTTCCACTTATTCTTCCTGTCTCCCCGTCTCTCTGTGTCTCTCTTCATCTCCCCATCCCCCCTTTTTTTTTTACATTTCTTATCATCGATAAGATACGTTTTTGCATAAAATATGTAAAATGGAATCCTGTTTTTTTTTGCCGGCTACAAAAATATTGTATTTATAAAATAAATAAAAGACCTCTACTCACTGCATGCTATATATTTTATAGCATTTCAATGGCAGTATCTCTTTCCATGACAAATATGAAATGTTTTTGGTGTACCATTGATCAGATATTCAAATTTTCTTTCTTTGTCTAAGGAAAAAAAGGAGGGTAGGGGTGGGGGTGCAAAATATATGCCATAGTAAAGAAAAGTAGAGTCTATATTAAGACATCTTTTTCTTACTTTGTTTCTCCTCTGTCTTTTGAAAACTCAATAAATCCTAAGAAAAGGGAGCAAATATGTAAACGCAAAATAATGGTGTTTGCATAAATGTCAGTGTGCTGTTGGAAAAACCTAACAGTATGTATTTCAATTTTCTGAAATGAAGCACCTATCATACAATATAATGGGTTTATGAAAATAAAAATGGAAATGAGAAACGTATTTTTTTTATTCCTCTCTTCCCACCCGCCAAATATTGCGCATAAATTATTTCCATATGAAGGAGATATTGTTGTCAGAGATGTTTTTGATTGACACCCTTCAATTCTTCATCATGTCCTGATCCAAGTTGCGTTGGACACACCAGTTCTTGTCTGATCACTGAAGGCAAGCAACGCAAGCCCAGTTAGTACTGACATGGGTGATCGCTCGGGAAAGCTGGGTACTGCTAATACCCAATAATCGTCGCATTAGTGTAGTGTCTGTGCAGTCTATGCATTAGAACTAGTCAGTGGACGGGTCTCTAATGACCTCGTAGTTGACGGGACCTTAAACTCCAACAAACAAACAAAACCATCTTGGGTGGTTGGTAGAGAACGTTGGGTGCTGCAAATTTCCCATCTCCTTCTTCCTCATCTCCTGCGAGCAGCCTCTTAGGCAAGGCGAAAAATGAGGCCGCAGGGTGACGTAGAGTGACGCAGCCCTGCGAAATTCTGCTAGCAGGCAATCACTGTTACGTTGAAAGCCATTTTAGTTGACGCAAATTGCAACCCAGTATGTTGAAAAACTGCGATTCAATGTGTGGTGATTGCCTGCTAGGAGAATTTCGCAGGGCTGCGTTACGCTGCGTCACCCTGCGGCCTCATTTTGCGCCTTGCCTTAAGGGTTCATCCTGTTATGGCTGCTTGGCGTAATCCCCAACCCATGAAATCAATCCAGCAGCCACTTCCTGCTTCAGACAGACAGAGAAGTCGCTACTGACCTTGGCTAGTTTCTTTCGTTGGTGTTTTAAGGGCTTTCAACTACAAAGATCATTATAGAGCCCCGTCCACTGCGTAGTTCTAACGCATAGTCTGCACGGACACTACTTTATTACGATTTTAGCAGTACCCGGTGTTCTCAAGCGGTGACTCATGCCAGTGCTGCTTGGGGTTGCGTTTGCTTAACTTCAGTGATCAGAAGTGGTGCGTCCAACGCAATCTAGGATCTCTAAAGTGTGTGTTGTAAGGCAGTGTGTGCGATGCAGGACGGGGTTTGTTCGTTCGTTGATGCTTTAGGGCCCGTCAACTATACGGTCCACTCAGTGCCGGATTTAGATATTGAGAGGCCCTAGGCTATTTCAATTTTGAGGCCCTTTTCAAGCCAATTTTGAACCCATTTTCTTAAGTTTTGAAGCCCGCTAAATGTTGAGGCCCTAGGCTTCAGTCTAATTGGCCTATTGGTAAATCCTGCACTGGGTCCACTGCATAGTTCTAATGCAGAGACTGCACACACACTACACTAATGCGACGATTTTTTTTGGTATTAACAGCACAGTACCCAGTTTTGCCAAGCGGCCACCTATGTCAGTACTAGCTGGGGTTGCGTTGCTTAACTTCAGTGATCAGACGAGAACTGGTGTGTCCAACGCAATTTACCACTTCCGATGCAGGAGAGGGCGCTGATAGGAGCGGCGAATTGCGTTGGACACACCAGTTCTCGTCTGATCACTGAAGTTAAGCAGCGCAACCCCAGCTAGTACTGACATGGGTGGACGCTTGGAAAAACTGGGTACTGCTAATACCCAAAAATCGTCGCATTAGTGTAGTGTTTGTGCAGTCTCTGCATCAGAACTATGCTGTGGACGGGGGTCTAATGACCTTTGTAGTTGAAGGGCCCTAAAACACCAACAAACAACAAAACAGGGCGCTGATAGTAAGGAACAGGAGGAAATGGAGGGTCATAACTGGCAAGCATGACCGTGGCATAGGCGGGGATGTTGAAATTGCACTTGGTGTAATCGTATGGAAGAAACTCGCAGTTTTAGCGGCCCGGGACCACGTTCAATAGTAATAATATTATTATTATAACAATAGAAGACTTAAGAATCTATGTGTGTGTGTGTGGGAGGAGGGGTAACTCAGAAATGTTAAGGGGATCATATAGGTTAAGGGTATAAAGGGGCTAGTAATTTCACGCACTGGTTGTTTTTACCCAAGATGCTCGATAACAACAAGGAGGAATTTTTCACCAAATAAATTGTAATTAACACTAGCTGTAAGCAACAGTAGTAGCACATAGCGTATGAATGTATGATGAAAAGCAAGGAAGGAAACTGAGGGGAATAATTTCGAGTACGTGTTGCCCCATTTCCTAAGCGACATCATCCCAGTGGTATGCTTAAGAGGAGCTTGAAATGGCCCTTAGGCGCCCAAGTAATAATGAAAAATGTAAGGCGTTTTGGAGAGGAGTAGACATTTGGAAAATGTAGGAAGATGAATGAAATAAATGTAATTATGAATTTTCCTTTCTCTCTCTCTCGTCTAAATATAACATCGTTTATCAAATTGAAACCGACCCGTTTACTCTTTAATATAATCATAGTCAATAATCCACCTCAGTCAGGCAGTTGAACCAGGAACGACTCTTTAAAGGATTGGCTGGTATGAACTCTTGAGTTGTTTTTATTTTATGGGCCATTCAATAAGTGAAAGGTCAGAAAGGCACCGTAAAATTATATCCAGTATTCAAAAATGTCAACTTGAAATTCTTAAACTTGCTAAAAATATGTCACCGGCTGGCTCTTGTTTTTTTTTTTTAATTGTCATGTGTCCAAAACAGTGACAGAGGTCAATCATTTAGTTTATAGCTCTACTGAAGAGGTATAATTCAGGAATTGGATGAAGGACCATAATTCAGAAAGTGCATTTTGACCGTTTTTCCATAGATGCTTGTTGTTTGGTCAGTTGGGGTTGCTGAAAGTTTGTAGTAATGGCTAAAATGATTAATTGTCACAAGGAAGGGTACTCCCTTTTGAAGACGTGCTGGCCCTGTCACAAAACAGGAGCTGCGGCCTACACGTAGGTTCTCGATTACTACATCAGTGATTCCAGGTTCAATACTGGATCGAGATGGTGTGAGATGTGTACGATGAGGTGTGTGGTAAAGCCGTGAGGTGTGTACGATGTCACCACTGAACGTAAAACAGGCCCTTTCAACATGCAACGTATGGATCAGCAAAATTTCCAGGTAGGAGCTTGAAGGAGCTTGACCTCTTGATATCGGTGGAGGAATAGTGTCCCCTTAATGAATCAAAATAGGGCGACGATAACTATATGGGTTGTAACATCAGGTTGGCAGTCGGCTGAGTAAAAATATCGTCCAATAGATTTTACCCATGGGTCCCAGTGGGACAAAAATGGGTGCCACTGATCCTGCCATGGGGGAAGGGTTAGGTAGTTAATTAATCTTGAGCTCTTTTCTATACCCTTCAACTACAAGGTCATTAGAGCCCCGTCCACTGTGTAGTTCTAATGCAGACTGCACACAGACACTACACTAATGCGACGATTTTTGGATAGTAGTGGTACCCACTTTTTCGAAGCGGCCACCCACGACAGTACTAGCTTGGGGTTGTGTTGCTTAACTTCAGTGATTATACGAGAAGTTGTGTGTCCAGCGCAGTAAAGGCCCCCCACACACCAAACTGACGTATGTGTGCTCACACCAAAAATTTTAACTGACGGTGTGAAGAAATTTTAACACATCGGTGTGTCAGTTAGAAGTGAGCGTGTGTGGGGTTGCTCGCATCAGTTCTTCACATTTTTTTTTGTTCTGCGCATGCCCAAACATGGATAAATGTCATCTTTAAAAAAATTGCACCATGGTAACGGTCGAATTACTGGTTGATGTGGACAATCAAATGACGTCACATGACGTTTAACGAAAAGGAACATCAGTACGTGACACACCAAACTGATCGTGTGTGGGGGTCTTAAGCCGCTCCCTTTAGGCTTTCAGGATGGGTAGGTGACAGGATGTTCACATTTAGATGCCTTCTCTATCTGTTTAGGAAGAGATTTGATTCAGGGGATAGGAATCAGTGTACTTCTGAGCCCGGAGCCGTGTTGATATGTGTATAATAGTTAGATGGCTTACCGACAAAGTTAATGCTTTTTCAGAGTTGACTGTATTTTGTGAGGTGTCCGCCACGCTAGGTGACCGAAATCTAAAATTTTTGAAAAATTACGAATTGATATAATTTAAATTTGTATAATTTTAAACTACTTAGTGCATTTTCTTACCCAAGTAATTTTCGAGGTTCATTTTGACAATATATTAACGAAATTTTTGGTGACGAGGAGGAGGACGACGAGGACGATGATGTGGCTATTTGGTTGCAAGGTGACTGTTTGCTCCCATCTTCAGACTGCAGCATCAGCAGCAGCAAAGCTTCTTTTAATTTGTGATTCAACTGATATAATTGTTGCAAAGTTTTCGCAAGTCCCAACTCTCGTTTCAGCCAACTTATTTCGGATATGCTAAGTAAAGAAAATGTTAAAAATTCGGTTGTCTAAAATTAAAGTATACATGTTAGGCTGTTCTCCTCAACTACCCTGAAAGGGGGGGTATCAAAAAGGAGTTTATCTTAAAAACAGTTATCAGATTGCTAGTGTAATTGTGTGAGAGATGGAAGGAGCAGAGGGGACCGCATGGGAGCGGCAAATTGTGTTGGACACACCAGTTCTCGTACGATCACTTAAGTTAAGCAACACAACCCCAGCTAGTACTGACATGGGTGGCCACTTGGGAACTCTGGGTACCGCTAATATCCAAAAATCGTCGCATTTGTATAGAGTCTGTGCAGTCTTTGCATGAGAACTACGCTGTGGACGGGGCTCTAATGACCTTGTAGTTGAAGGGCCCTAAAACACCTACAAACAAACAAAATGGGGCTGCACCGAGTGACACTGGGGTTCCGTTGCTTCACTTCAGTGATCAGACGAGAAGTGGTGTGTCCAACGCAAAAAGTTGCACCCTACAGTAGACAGTGATAAGCTAAGAGTCGCCTGAACTCCATCCCTGCCACAGGTGGGTAATGTAGAAGGTGTATGTTGTAGTTGATGATGATGAGTGTTGCCACTTATGGAAATTTATTTCCTTGCCCCCTTACACCCCCTTTAAGATAAAATTAGCATTTATAATAAGTTGATTATGATTTTTGACAGTCAAATGCATCTGCACATCTTAATGATGACTGGTGCGAGGTCATTAATTCTTGTAACTGTTATGTGTTGGTCATTTGTAGTGTGTGCATTTTTGAGAGGAGTACGTCAGCGATAACTTTTCTGCAGGCAATGCAGTCTCAAACGGTGAAATAAGTCAGAAAACATGTTTGAAATAATTTCTGACCTGCTTCGGTGGCGCAGTAAGCAGCGTGCTCGATTTACTGCGCCAGTGGTTCAGTGTTGGCTTTCGGGCGAGAGAGAGAGAGAGAGGTGTTCAGAGTACGCCTCCCTTCAGATAAGAAGTAAAACCGAGGTCCCCGTGTGGTGTACGATGGCATTTGCACATAAAAGAACCCTCTATACTATGCAACGGGTAATGTGGCCAAATTCTCAAGTGTAGGAGCTGCTGTATTGCGCTGGACGCACCAGTTCTCTCGTTTGATCACTGAAGTTAAGTAACGCAACCGGGGTACGAGATAAGCTCTATTCCCAGTTCGGCGTTTGCGGCATTGTCCCAAAGTTTATTATGATTTTTCGCGCAAAGCCTCATTCCCTGGTCTGTTTTTCTTCCCCTTTTCTTGCTGGGCTTTCTTTATCCCGCCCTGCTCCTCTTGCGCTCAGGGCCAGTGCCGTAACGGGGGTATGAAGCGCCTGTTACCCGTAACCCAATAATGACAAAAAAACTTAAACATTTTGCGCCCGTGGCGGCCGCCTTCTTCGCCACGCCCTCGTTACGGCCCTGCTCAGCTCGGCCTACCTCGGCATTTCTCCTTTTTATGTACGGTAGTTTCTCGTCCGGTTACGAAGTTAATTAACCAGCTAGTACTGACATTGGTGGCCACTTGGGAAAACTGGATACTGCTAATACCCAAAAATCGACCTAAAAGCGTAGTGTCTGTGCAGACTCTGCATCGAAGCTACGCAGTGGACGGGGTTTGTGTAGGAGTTCGGCCACCCTCTCTGGCGGCGTCGGTGGAGTGCCCCAACGATAAGCGTAGGGATTGAAGCTTTGTTAGGCAGCCAGCTGCGTAAAAACAACGTATATTGTACTATTGACTACCCTTGTGTCTATTTAGAGGGTTTGTTGTTTGTTTGATGGTGTTTTAGGGCTCTTCAACTACAAGGTCATTTAGAGCCCCGTCCACAGTGTAGTTCTTATACAGAGACTGCACAGACACCACACTAATGCGACGATTTTTGGGTATTAGCAGTACCCAGTTTTCCCAAGCGGCCACCCATGTCAGTAGTTGCTGGGGTTGCGTTGCTTAACTTCAGTGATCGGACGACGAGAACGCAATTCACCGCTCCTATTCAGAGGGGCAAGATGGGTACCCGATCGTGCCATAGGCGGGGAAAGGGTTAGGAGTTGGTATTTCAGTTAAATATTTGTATTGTTGATGTTATTTCCGGGAAAAGGGGTCAGAGAGGTGGGACAGAGGAGAGGAATTGGCACTAATATTTTTTTCGTGTTATTTTTACTGAGATTGTGACATATCCTCTTAACCATAGAATGATGTGAGAAGGGAGGGAAAAAACAATAAACGACGTCGTTCGTTCAAGACTTTGAGATGAATTCGAGCAGAAAATTATAAACGCAAGTTGAAATGATTGTGAATCATGGAGTAAATTGAGTGAAATTGTTTCTCATAAGGAAATATGTAGAGAAAAGAAATTAAAAGAGATTGTGGAGGAAAAGAGAGAGAAAAAGAAATACAGAGGGCCAGAGTCGGGGCGGCGGATATTTGTGGTATATAAATCACCCCAGGAAAGGGAGCGAGTGGTTAACAGTGTATTAAACGCTCGACTGGACAACAAAACAACATTTTTCTCCCCCACCCCTCTCTCACTAAGATTGAAAATGAAATAAATGTGTTTATATTTCTACAGTTCACTACTATTTTAAAGAAATGACATTTTCAGGATTTAAATGTTTAAAAACACCGCAGACCCGCCTCGGTGAAGTCAATAGGCGATGCTGGATTGAGGTGTTTTTGTTGGTGTTTAAGGACCCTTCAATTGTTTGTTTGTTGGAGTTTAAGGTCCCGTCAACTACGAGGTCATTAGAGACCCGTCCACTGTATAGTTCTAATGCATATACTGCACAGACACTACACTAATGCGACGATTATTGGGTATTAGCAGTACCCAGCTTTCCCGAGCGACCACCCATGTCAGTACTAACTGGGCTTGCGTTGCTTAACTTCAGTGATCAGACGAGAACTGGTGTGTCCAACGCAACTCGCCGCTCCAAGGACCCTTCAACTACAAGGTCATTAGAGCTCCGTCCTCTGCGTAGTTCTAATGAAGGAACTGCACAGACACTACGCTAATGGGACGATTTTGGACGCGCTAATGGGACGGCCACCCATTTTAGTACTAGCTTGGGTTGCGTTGCTTAACTTCAATGATCAGACGAGAACTGGTGTGCCCAACGCAGTACAGCCGCGTGATGCTGGATCGAGGTGAACTGCCTTCTTTCGAGCGACAGTGAGACCTCCCCAGTGCACCTCAGGTCGGATGGGAAATAAAGCCTTGGCATCGTGTGGTGCTAACGATGTCACCACTCATGGAAACGAACCCTTACTACTTGGAGTAAGGCTACCTGCTGTTTGGCAGGCTTTCAGGTATAGAAGCTCACTTCCCCCCCCCCCCCTTGGTGTCGTGGAGGGGGATGAAAAGTACCTTCGCAACGAATCAAAATAGTAGGAGTTGTAACATTAGGTTGACAGGTGGCGTGAAAATACCGTCCACCAAATTGTCCATGTGTCCTAATGGGACAGAAATGAGTATCCGACCCTCTCATAAGGACGAAACGGGTTAGTGGGTGTTTAAATGTTTACCAGATATTGAAAATTGGGGGTTGCCCTGACCTTGTTAAAATTGACTATGTACGGCCAATTTGCGTTGGACAAAGCAGTTCTCGTGAGATTACTGAAGTTAAGCAACACAAACCCACGTTAGTACCAACATAGGTGGATGGTAGAGAACTTTGGGTGCTGCAAATTTCCCCTTCTTACAACCCCGACACCTACTAATTCCTCTCCCGTGAGCAGCCTCCTAAAGGTTCAGCCTGTTATGGCTACTTGGCCTGTTCCCCAACCCGTTAGGGTAGCATAGTGTCATCATAATGTTTGTGTGAACTTCTTCTACAGGTAGTGTGAAATTTTCAGGTGTGGGATCTCGCCCTCCTCCTCTCTAGTTTCGGTGAAAGAAAACGTCCCAAGGAAGCGAATAAACTGACGTTGAACAGGGGACTGTAAATATTAGGTTGTGCGAAAGCGCTATCCAATCGATTGCCCATTTGTTTCGAAATCCGATGGGACAAATTGGATACACCTGATCCTGCCATAGGCGGTAAAAGATTTAGGAATGAGGCTTTTTGTATGGGCGATGTATCTCGCAGCAGTAATAGTGTGTGGTGCCATTTTGTTGTCAGGTTTTAGGACAGACATTAGAGGAGAAAAAAAAATTGTCATTTCAACTCTCGCATTTATATTTGGTTGATTAACTTATTCCCCCGTGTTTACAAACGTTGAGCACAAGAGCAGGGATTGGCAAATAATTAATCTTGTGACAAAATTTCCCCCCCCCCCCCTCCCCGAATTCCACGTCTTTTATCCCCTCCCCCCCCCTTCCCTCCACTCACTGCTGCTCTCTTTTCCGACCTCTACGTCCCCTGTTTCCTTGTTTTCCTTAGAAGTAATATTGAGCTACGAGAAGCAGCTTGATGTTGTTGGAAGTCGAGAGTCCTCGAATGGAGAAGAGTAAAAGGAAGATTTCTTTGGCTACCGACTGTTGTGACTGGTCAAGCGTCACTGTGTTTAGTTTGTCTGACGATTAAACAACGTGTTGAATCCTATTAATATCAAGTTTTCGCCTGTGGATAGGAAAGTCTAAACTTCCGCTTTGATGAACCCTTCTTCTGTCCTGTTTTCTCGTCTTCATCCTCCTCTTTCTTCGCCCTTCAGTTACCGTCAGAGAAATTATTTTCTTATCTCCTTCCTTCCCCTTTTCCCCCCTCCGTACAAAATGAAGAAGAAAAATATAGGGTGCTGACAATGACCGTAATGACCATGAGATAAAAACTACCGCTTCCTCCACAATTGGTTTGGTTCGTTGGTGTTTTAAGGCCCTTCAGATACAAGATCATTAGAGCCCCGTGCACTGCATAGTTCTAATGCAGAGACTGCACAGACACTACACTAATGCGACGACATTTGGGCATTAGTGGTACCCAGATTTGAAGTTAAGCAACGCAATCCCAATTAGTAATAACATGGATGGCCGCTTGGGAAAACTGGGTGCCGCTTGTATCCAAAAATCGTGGCATTGGTGTAGCGTCTGTGCAGTCTTTGCATCAGAACTACAGTACACAGTGGACGGGGCTCTAATGGCCTTGTAGTTGAAGGGCTCTAAAACACCAATAAGCAGAAACGAAACGGGACCCAGTTTTCTCCCAAGTGGCCGTCCATGTTAGTACTAGAGATCAGACTGTGCCCAACGCAATAAGCCGCTCCCGCTTCCTCTCAAACTTTACTAGTGGTTGTCTCAGGCCTCTGCCCCAGTTCGGTTGTCATTTCCATCCTCTTTGGTAGCGGAGCGGCTTATCGCGTTGGACACACCAGTTCTCGTCTAATCACTGAAGTGAAGGAACGCAACCCCAGCTAGTATTGACATGGGTGGCCGCTAAGGAAAACTGGGTACCGCTAATACCCAAAAATCGTCTCATTAGTGTAGTGTCTGTGCAGTCTCTGCATTAGGACTACACAGTGGATGGGGGGGGGGGCTCTAATGACTTTGTAGTTGAAGGGCCTTAAAACACCAAGGAACCAATCCATCCTCTTTAATGCAGGATTCAATTTAGATTTGTGTTGCTGTTTGTCTGCGTAGGATGCGCACAAATTTTTATATATAAACAAAATCAAATCTGCAAATTGTTATCCGAACTAAACCATGCAGAAAGTTATTGGTAGGGAGAACATAGTGTGCGTCTATCTCAGTATTCAGATGTGGTGAGGGGGTAGAGATTGAAGTTGGGGGAGGGGGGGTTATCATAATATTTATGTATGACAGTCGGCTATATATGCATCTTTGTCTATAATCGTAAATGTAATACTGATGTTATGGGGTTTAGTTTTACGCGGTTTCAAAATTAGTACACACACCATTTCTGATGAGGATCCAGAAGGATGCTATTGTACAATGTTTTCCCTTCCTTTTCTCTCTCTCTCTCTTCATCTTCAATTAGCTAATATTCGCGCTACTCATCTATGATCAACGTCACATTTTGCAAACGTGGGAACTCTGCGTGTTCTCCCCCCTCCCCGTTCGCTTTCCGTCCTCCTCCTCTTCCTCGTCCTTCTGTCCAACTATGTGTTTTGTCCCGTTTGTCCGCCTGCTTTCTGTAATGACGATGTGATTGGTGGTATGCTTGGTGCTTAGAAATGTCCATCTATAAAATTCAACCTCTACCCCCTTGCCTACGCAACACCACCCCGACTTGCTCCCCTCCTCCGTTAAATAATATCCGATGAATAACCTACCAGTGGTTCCAAATCATGAAAAGATGACTTTTGATTAACTTTATATCCGTTTTCAAATGATGCTGACCACAAATATCTAACAATTGCATTGTCACATCCCATAACAATGGTTGCTGTGGATTTTCACCAAAGGCAATAGGGTTGTAGGTGATTAAATCTAAAAATAGAAAAAAAAATTTTTTTTTTATTTAAAACTGGGTGTTTTTCTTAGTACAAGGTAGGACACATTTAAAATTATTTGATGCTTGACTTTATGTGAGTTTACATGGTTTTGGGAATTCACTCCTAGTTAAGTCAGGTTGATTTGTCGAACGAAACCCTTAGTGCCGAGCGGGAAGGTAAGCTGTAGCTCCGTGTGAGGTGTGGACGTTGTCACAGGCTGCATGCAAAAGAGTGGGTTTTAATTTGGAGAGAGTAAATCGGCATGTGTCTTAGGTTGCAGGAGTTTGCCTCTTCTTCTTCTCCTCCTCCTCCTCCCCTGGGGAGCGGCTGTATTGTCTTGGACACGCCAGTTCTCGTCTGATCACTGAAGCGGAGCAACGCAACCTCAGCTAGTACTTGCATGGGTGACATCTTGGGAACACGGAATACTGCTAATACCCAAAAATCGTCGTAACAGCGTAGTGTCTGCGCAGACTGCATTAGAACTACGCAGTGGACGGGGCTCTAATGGCCGTTGTCGTTGAAGGGCCCTAAAGCACCAACTAAACAAACAGTCCTCCCGCTCACTGTTGTTTGTTTGTTGGTGTGTTAGGGCCCTTCAACTATATATAAGGTCTTTAGAGCCCCGTCCACTGCATAGTTCTTATGCAGAAACTTGCACCGACACTACACTAATGCGACGATTTTTGGGTATTAGCAGTATCCCGTGTTCCCAGGCGATCACCCATGCAAGTACTATAGTGCTCGCCACGAAAGTTGACACATTGGTGGGAGGCAAAGGATGAGTCCTCTTCGAAAAATAGGGAAAACACTGAAGTTGTACTTGCCATTACTGAATGAAGTCTGCCATTTGACCTTTTTCAAACCCCCTAATTTTTTCAGTGAACTTTCTTACCTTCTACCTCCCGTGTGTCATCTTTCGTGGCGAGCACTATAGGTGAGGTTGCGTTGCGTGATCAGACGGCAACTGGCGTGTCCAACACAATACAGCCGCTCCCCAGGGAAGGAGGAGGAGAAGAAGGAAGAAGAAGAGGCAGTAGACGGGGCTCTGATGACCGTTGTCGTTGAAGGGCCCTAAAACACCAACGAAACAAACAAACAATCCTCCTGCTTCCTGTTGCTTGTTTGTTGGTGTTTTAGGGCCCCTCAACTACAAGGTCATTAGAGCCCCGTCCACTGCATAGTTTTAATGCAGAAACGTGCATAGACACTACACTAATGCGACGATTTTTTGGGTATTAGCAGTACCCAGGTTTCCCAAGCGGGCACCAGTGTTAGTACTAGCTGGGGCTGCGTTGCTTAACTTCAGTGATCAGACGATAACTGGTGTGTCCAACGGAATTTGCTGCCCCCTACTCCTGCTCCCCTAGCGTCGCGGTTTTTGAGAAAGTGTCCCAATGAAGAAAACAAGGTCGGTGTTACACATAATGGAAGGAGTTATTATGGCATTAGGTTGCAGCAGCCGGATGCTGAAAAATACTGGAATTTCTCACTTCCAACAGGACAAATGGATACCTGATCCCCTACTGTAGGGTGGGGAATGAGGTTAGAAGGGACAGAATGATTCTATTCTATGTTACAGTAACGGGTTTGGAGAGTTAAGCCAAGCAGCCATAACAGGTCGAACCCTTAGGAGGCTGCTCGCGGGAGATGATGATGATGATGATGATATAGCATGAGAAAATATAAAAGCAAATAATGATGGTGAATGCACTTGAAATTTGCTGGTTGTTGGGTCCTGCAATAATTTTACTGTTGCAATGTCTTTCAGGGACACAATAAATGTTTGCAAGAATTCGTTAAAAACAATGTGAGCCCACAGCCAAACAAACAAAGAGAGGGAAGAAAAACAAAACTAAACACTCCGTTAAGAAATATTAGTATTATGACGTAGATAGTTGGTACTGTGGTGGTAATATTGCAGCAGTAGTGTGTTTTGTAGTGTTGTTGTGCTTGCAATCATGAGACTAGTGCTCCAATCTTGCACTACTCTGCTTGGAAATTAAGTTTGGATTACAACAGAAACTAATTTTGTGGTGATTTCTCCGGAAGTCAATTGAAATTGTGATGGGAGACGGGGGGGAGGGGAAGAAGAAAGTTGCTACTAAGGGGGGGGGGGCAGTGGTTAAGATGATGAAGAAAAATAGAGGGCTAATTCAAGGAAAATAGTGAAAGAGAAGTGAAGAAGAAGAAGAAAGTGCAGTAGTAGTTGGCAGAAAGAAGAAGAAGAAGAAGAAGAATGGGGGGTGTAATTGACCATTTTCCTCACTTAGAGAATAAGTTGTTGGTTGACTGTTGCCTTGCCCTTGCAATTTAAGGTCAGAATATTGAATTTTCGGAAGAGGAAGCGAAGGAGTGAATAGGACAAGTAGAAATTATCCTTTAACCTGTTCCCCCCCCCCTTCTTTCCCTCCACGCCTACTCACACGCCCATCCTCCCGGCCCACGCACAAACTGTGGTTGTGACATGAAGTACTGTTGACACCCGTCATTCAATTGCAACGGTGGTGCGAGATTGGGACACTTGTATGTGTTATGGAATGGAAAATTTGCTAACCAACGGTCAGTCATCTACAACATGCAATCACTTACAGTCGTGTTGGTCGTTAAACGGAAACGAAATTACTATAGGGCAGATAATGAACTCTCGTATAATTATCAGGAGAGAAGGAGAGGGGCATAGGCATTCCAATATGCAGTATTGACCAATCGGATGATTGAAATTCTGCAACAACTAATGTACTTCAGTCCTACTGCTCTGGGTTCGTATACGGGTCGAGGCATTTGTTTTCAAACTCAAGCCATAGATTCTAGACAAACCTTGTTAACATCATGTTGGATGGCCGCACACTACTCACGTGTTCAACACAGGCTCCCTGACTGGTCAGAGGTGTGTATATATAGAGGAGATCTTAGAGCCTTATGTGCGACAGTTCAGGGATGCAGTTGGCACTCAGTTCGTTTTTATGGAAGACTGAGCTCGTCCACATTGGGGACAAATGGTGGATGAATATTTTCAAAGTGAAGATATTCAGCGGATTGATTGTCCAGTGAGATTTCCAAACCCTGAATCCTATTACACATGTCTGGAATGCATTTGACCTAGACCACCTTCCTAGCCAACCACCTTCCAGAACAATCCCAAGAGTTAAGAACTGCGTTGGTGCAGGTGCCTCAGAGACTCATTAGCATAGGAGTTGCAGCTTTGGTCGGCAACCGGCTGCGGAAAAACACTGTCCAACATATACCACCTTTGCGTCTATTCAGAAGGACAAGATGGGTACCCGAGCCTTCCACAAGTGGGAACAGGGGTAGGAGTTTCTCTGTGCTTATTTTGAACAGGGGTATGTATTGACCAGCCTCGGTGGCGTAATGGGTAGCAAAGGTAACTGGGTCAGTAGTTCTAGGTTCGATACTGGACCGAGGTGGGTTGGCTTCTTTCGGTCGAGAGGGAGTCCCGTGTAGTGCACGATGCCATTTGCACGTGAAAAGAATCAGCCCTCTCTACTATGCAACGGGTAGATGAGGCAAAATTTCCAGGTGTAGGAGGAGGTCGGTGGAGTGCCCCAACGAACAGTAGACCGACGATAAATAAGCATAGGGGTTGCAGCTTTGGTCAGCAACCGGTTGCGTTGGAGCGCGGCCAAGTTGCGTTGGACAGACCAGTTCTCGTGAGATCACTGAAGTTAAGCAACGCAAACCAAGGTTAGTACCAACATGGGTGGTTCGTAGAGGACGTTGGGTGCTGCAAATTTCCCCCTCCTAGATCTTCTACACCTACTTTCTCTTATCCAGGGAGCAGCCTGTTATGGCTGCTTGGCCTACTCCCCAACCCGTCAGTATAACATAAACATAGAGATAAATGCAGTGAAACCTCTCTTACTGGTACACCCCGGGGGACCCAGCCAAAGTGTACCCATCAGTGGGGGGGGGTAGTAATAGCCTATGCATGAAAAATCGGTGCATGAAGAATTTGTACCGATATAAGGGGTGTACCCTTTAGAGGAGTGTACCCATAGAGAGGTTTTACTGTATATAACTCTTTAATATATCACCCTTGTGTTCAATGTTCCCTCTAAGCTGCGCGCGTGCGCGGCCGCGCACACGGGCCAGATGCCCCGCGCACAGGGGCATCCGCTCACTTAAAATCGAATTTGCACTTGAGACTTGGCTCCATGAGACGGACACACCAGTTCCCGTTAGATCACTGAAGTTAAACAGCGCACACCCACGTCAATACCAACTTGGGTGGTTGGTAAAGAACGTTGGGTGCTGCAAATTAACCTGCTTCCTCGTCCTTTCACCTACCTCCTCATTTTTTTTTGTTGTTTGTTGGAGTTTAAGGTCCCGTCAACTACGAGGTCATTAGAGACCCGTCCACTGTATAGTTCTAATGCATAGACTGCACAGACACTACACCAATGCGACGATTATTGGGTATTAGCAGTACCCAGCTTTCCTGAGCGACCACCCATGTCAGTACTAACTGGGCTTGCGTTGCTTAACTTCAGTGATCGGACGAGAACTGGTGTGTCCAACGCAACTCGCCGCTCCCTACCTCCTCATCTCCCGTGGGCAGCCTCCTAAGGGGTTGACCTGTTATGGCTGCCTGGTTTACACCCCAACCCACAAACTAATCCAATCCAATCCAATCCTTAGAGGGAACATTGCTTGTGTCCATTCAGAGGGACAAGATGGGTACCCGAACCTGTCATAGGGGGAAAAGGTTTAGGAGTTGCTTTTTTATTTTGAACATGGGTATGTATTGGAAACGTGAAAATAGGCATTTGAATTAAGGACTGAAGTTATTTGAATATGCATTAATGTCTGTATGGTTTTTGTTTTGATTTTTCTTGAAATAAATGTATAAGGATGATTAATTGCATTATTATACGTGTTAATTATAAAAACATAATGCATATACAACTCTTTTCATATAGTTTCCATCTAATAATAAATCAGGAATTAAAGTTGCCAAAGCTTTTAGAAATGTTTCACAGTAGTAATAATATTGTAGTAGCACAGGGGTATGTTATTTTAACCAAACAATAAACTTATAAATTCGCATGTTTTGAGAAAATGATAAATAGACAGCACTTACATTAAAACATTAAGTCTTTTTATGGTGCACATATAAAACAGTGCACATAAAAATGAACAATGAGGAATAAAAATGAGAGTAGACACAGAAAGAGTGTTATGGGGAGAGAAAGAGAGAGAGAGAGAGAGAGGGGAGAGGAGAGACAAGGAGAGAAGAGGAGGGTCCAAAATGAAGCAAATAAATAAATAGGAGCAAACATGAAGTAAATCTTTTTTGAAATGTGAATAACATACAATAAGTCTTATATTATTATTATTATTCAAGACAATTTTTCAATGAAGACTATAAATTATTAATTAAAAAGTAATCTCGGGCCAAAAAATTATTTTTTGTTTCTTAATTTTTATCAATAATTTGCGAAATAACATTCAAGACAATATAATGTAATTTTTCTCCTCAAGATAATGATTGATGTTTTGTGTTTCTGTGCTACTAGCTGAATAATAACTTCTATATTAAAACGAAATTATAAAATATTTTATTCCTCATTTTTTGTCTCGAGGACACCCCCCCTTTTCCCGCCTCTGGCAGGGTCGGGTACCCATTTTGCCCTCGAGCGGCTGAGTTGCGTTAGACACACCAGTTCTCGACTGATCACTGAAGTTAAGCAACGGAACCCAAGTTAATACCAACATGGGGGGTTGGTAGTGAACGTTGGGTGCTGCTAATTTCCCCTCTCCTACATCCTCCTCACCCGCGAGCAGCTTTGTTGTTTTTTTTTTTTTGGTTGGTGTTTTAGGGCCCTTCAACTACAAAGGTCATTAGAGCCCCGTCCACAGCGTAGTTCTTATGCAGAACCTGCACAGACACTACACTAATGCGACGATTTTTGAGTATTAGCAGTACCCAGTTTTCCCAAGCGGCCACCCACGTCAGTACTAACTGCGCTGCTTAACTTTAGTGATCAGACGATAACTGGTGCGTCCAACGCAATTCGCCGCTCCCCGCGAGCAGCCTCCTCAGGGTCCGGCCCGTTATCGCTGCTTGGCCTGTTCCCCAACCCTTTAGGGTAGCATAGTGTCATCATCATGTTTATGTGAACCTTTTCTACAGGTAGTGTGAAATTTTCAGGTGTGGGATCTCGCCCTCCTCCTCTCTAGTTTCGGTGAAAGAAAACGTCCCAAAGAAGAGAATAAACTGACGTTGAACAGGGGACTGTAAATATTAGGTTGTGCGAAAGCACTATCCAATCGATTGCCCATTTGTTTGGATCTATTGGACGGCGTTTTTCGGCAGCCGGCTGCCAACTGTCACCCTTATGCTTATTTATCGTAGGTCTACTGTTGATTGGGGCACTCCACCGAGCTCCGTTGCATAGTAGAGAGGGTTGTTTTTTACGTGCAAATGGCATCGGGTACACCAACACGGGACCTCGGTTTTACTTCTCATCCCCAGGAAGGAGCACTCGGGGCTTCTCTCTATCTCTCTCTCGCCTGAAAGAAGCCAACCCATGTCGATTCAGTATCGAACTCGGAAGCACTGTGACAGTAAATCGAGCACGCTACCTATTGCGCCATCGAAGTGGGTCATGAAGATGTAATTTTTCAAATAAAAGCAGAAATGAATTTGGTAAGCCTACTTTGTGTATGGGTTAGGCTGGTGTACAAATTAGCGCTGTCGCCATCTGTTGCTTACTGGAGGAATTAATATTTAATGTTATTTTACAGAGATGTAGGTAGGACTATAAAATACTGTGCATGTTACTCATTAGGAGAATGTTTTACCTCCTAAACTAACTTTCCTCTTTTTTCCATTATTTGGTTACCCCTCTCTCCCTCCCTTGCCAAAAAAAGAAATATTTATGAGGGTGCATAACTGTACGTAAATACTACTACTACTACTCATAATAATAATAATACCTGTTTTTTTCCCCTTATTCTCTCGTTGTCGTTGTTGTTACTATTATTGTTATTAAAAAAAAGGTTGTAGGAGTTTTAGTTGGCAGATGTTTTGGGTTTAAAAAAACAATGGCTGTGACCCATTCATTTTGACTATCATCCTCCATCTTGTCTAATAACTGACATGTAAATGCATTAAATTAGCAATGAATACTGATGACTTCTCATTTTGAAAGATACGTAGGCAAAGAGATAGGGTCTCTGACGTCAATGTGCATATATTACTAAAAATGGGGAACACAATACAGGCACTCGGCGCCCTCCCTCCACACCCTCTCCTAAAATTATAAAAGACAGGAACAATATTATCTAATGGTTAGCGTGCACTCAAGGTACTGCAGAGCATGTATCAATCCCTATTAAAGTTAAAAGGGAGGGGAGAAGATGAAGAAGGGGGATATGGCGGGGCACTGACATGTGTCATATCATAAACTTTGAGCAAATGAATATCCCACTAAAATCTTGGATGATTTTCATCCTGCCAAAACCATTCCCCGGCGTTGTTGTTACTGTGAGTAATGCACAAACACGTCTATTATGAGGATGATGAGCTAAAATAATTTCTGTATCTTGCGGTACAGGGGTTGGACCTGCCTCGGTGGCGCAATACGTAGAGCGATCGATTTACTCCATCCGGGGGGTTCCAGGTTCGATACTGGATGGAGGGAATTGGCGTCTTCTCGGCGACAAAGAAGCCCCGAAGGCGTCTTCCTTCGGATGAGAAGTAAAATCGAGGTCCCGTGTGGTGTACTACGGCATTTGCACGAAAAAGAACCCTCTCTACTATGCAACGGGTAGATGAGGCAAAATTCCCAGGCGTAGGAGCTCGCCCCCCTGGCGTCGGTGGAGTGCCCCAACGAACAGACTGACGATAAATAGGAATAGGAGTTGAAGTTTTGGTCGGCCGTCGGCTGCGAAAAAAACCACAGTCCAATAGATTATTCTTGTGCCCATTCAGAGGGACAAGATTGGTACCCAACCTCACGTTAGGCGGAAAAAGGGTCAGGAGATGCTTTTTATGGTGAAGCAGTTGGGAAAACTACGAACGACGGGACACCTCTATGGCTTTTCACCTGCCTTTGTGAAGTTAAATCGTCTTAAAATGTTGGCCAGACGGAGTTAGGAAAGATTAAATTAGGGGTAGTTGAGGAATGGGCATGTTGTGAGAAGCGGGGAGGTGGAGGTCCATCACAGGGCACAATGGCGTCACACGGTGATGATGATGACTGACGGCCCATTAAGTTTAATACTATCTTCTAATATTTGACCTTATTTTTTTTTTTTAAAAAAAAAGATCATGGGGCATGCTCAACTGATAGAGGGTGTTGGTCTCTTGCACTCAATGGACCCGGGTTTGTCCTTCCCTGGGTTGACCTACGTGGCTCTCAATGTCCGTCTCTAACCTGATACCAATTGGGAGGATCTTCCTCTTGTCAGATATGGAATAAAAACGTCTGTTCCTTATCTATTTGCAATGGCACCTGGTTGGTGTTGCCACAAGCCCTGAGGGAGCGGCGAGTTGCGTTGGACACACCAGTTCTCGTCTGATCACTGAAGTTAAGCAACGTAACCCCAGTTAGTACTAACATGGGTGGCCGCTTGGGAAAACTGGGTACCGCTAGTATCCAAAAATCGTCACATTAGTGTAGTGTCTGTGCAGTCCATGCATCAGAACTACACAGTGGACGGGGTTCTAATGACCTTGTAGTTGAAGGGCCCTAAAACACCAACAAACAACAACAACAACACGACCCCTGAACACCTGCCGAATTGAACAGAATCGCATAACTTTAGAAATTGAAGGCATCATTATTTGGGGGAGAGTAGGTGAGATGCGTATGCGTACTTCGTGTCGGAATGCAGATTAAAGCGCCTGCCATCGTTCTCTGGACGCTAGCCTGGTGCCGTTTAAGCACATTGCTTCAGGTTAAGCCTTGTGTTATGCCGTTAAGGGAATTCTCGCCCCGCAGGATGGTGTCCGCAATAGTCTCGGTGGTCAAGCGACCTAGCTTTCCTCCAAGTGCACCTCGGCGAGCAACCCAACTGATACAGGCAGAGAATGTATATATGATGGGAGTCGTTATCCGTCCTGGGCAGTGCAGGTACTCCGGCGAGTCAGCTCTTGCAACCTACGTTTTTCCATCCAGGAATTGTGTGGCGTAGTACCCGATATCCCAGTGCCGCCTTCCATTCATCTCTCCCGTGTCTTCCTGCTCCCAGGTCGCTTGCCAGGTTTGGAGCGTGTGGCTCCCCTAGACATCATTAGTGACACTCCTAACTGATGGTCGGATTATTTGTCTCGTCCTGCGACGGAGTTCATGGTGTCAGTTTTACTACCCATTCTGGACTACACCTGCTCTAACGGTTTGACACCTTTCTCCATCTCCCTCTCCCCTCCGAACAGGCCGCTAGACAGAAACCATCTGCTGCAACCGGAAGTTGCCTCAGTGGCGTTCTGTAACTTGGTACTAAAAGTATGTAAGTAAGGTAGTTTTTTGAGGGTGAATCTTAGATGCAACGGCCCTACTGTGTGAAGATTAGAGGGCAGAGTTGTTACCATTTGGGGGGGGGGATGTTACGTGAGGTGAGGGTAAAAGGTTCCGTGGAGAGCAGAGGTGTTGGGCTCATGTTTTAGAGGCTGCAATTGAGACTTGTAATGAGTTTGGCAAACCATTTGGTGTCAGATTGCGAAGGACAGGGAGGATACAGTTTATTAATGGTGAATGAGTCAGGGGAGGAGGGGGGGGTTAGGGTAGGAGTATTCCTATCCGGTGGCACCACAGCCTCAATTTTGGAAGGTGAATGAATAAATGAATATATATTGGCATTTAATTAGAGACTGTAACACATAAATCTAAGTTATCTTTAACATATATCTTATCGATAAAAGATAAATTTAAAAAGATACAAGTGCGGGGGAGTGAATTGGGGGGGTCTCCCGTTCCTTCTTCAGGCCCCCCCTTCCCCCTTTCCCTCTTCCTCTATGCTAGCTAAACTAGTACCAGTGAGTTAAGGTGTCTATCAATTAAATATCTTTGTGGCTTTTAAAAACATGAACATATCAAATTTATGTGGTAAATTACAGCTATCAAATTAATGTCCAATAACATCTGCCACTATAAAATGATACACTTTTTTTTTGTTGCCCAGTTGGGGGATGGGGGGGGTCACCAGTAACCGGATGTGTGTGTGAGAGAGAGAGGCCTCAGTTCTTTATCTCTTTTGGCATTTAACTAAAATTCATATATTTAAATCTCTCCTGAGTATATATTAGGGTGTGATGATGGAGAAGTTGAGATCCTGTAAATAGATATACATTTTTTTTTCTCTCTTTCTCTCCCGCCCTCTCTCTCTCTCTCTGTCTCTCCCCTCTCTCCTCTCATTCAGTCCTGGATGGATTCAAAATGGAGAATCATTAATTTATTTCCCTCTCTCTCTTTTGTAACATATGGTATTATAATTAATATGCAAAAGTAGCAGAAGTAACGAGTGTCATTAAGGGAAGAAAGGATTTGCTATTCAGTTTTAACATTGGTTGCAAAAGGTCCTTTTCTCTCTCTCTCCCAGTACACAATGCTTATAATTTTTGGTAACAAAAAATAAATCGCGCGGGACGTTTTATATAAGGACGATGGAATGTGAAAAGACATTATTTATATCGGGGTTTTTTTTTTAAGAAAAAAATTACCTCTATGAGTAGAGGAAGATGATTATTTTTTTTTTCGAGCATCCTCTTCCTCCTGAAAAAAGTGAACCATAAAAATGCAAACAGATGTACTCTAATCTTGGGTTGTTAAATTAGGTTTTTTTTTATGATAATGATGGATGGATGGAGTTGCTTGAATTTTCTTAAAGCATTTTCTCCCCACCTTGTCCCCTCCCCTGTCAGTCTGTTCGTCCTCTTTTCTTCATCTTCTCCTCCTCCTGTTCCTTACTTTATCGGGATGCTCATCACCATCATCAGTAGCATCCATGTCTGATTTCCGTTGTTGAAAATATCTGCTGCTGCTGATAAATACAAAGCACCGTTTTGCCGAGCGCCGTTGATTCATCTAAGGTGATATTAACTAAGTTGAAAGCTTTCTTCTTGTTCGAGATAGAAAATAAGTAGAATCGTGCGTCTCCACACCAAATATTATTAAGTAGAAAACTATTTAAGAGGTTTCCCCTCCTACCCCTTATTTTCCTCTAACCCGCCTTTTTCTGCTGCTGCTGGGGATGCTGTTTCCGCTTTTATTTCCGCCGAAAAAGTATACTTAATGCGTTTTATTTTTACTAGGGAATATTTTTGAAGTTTTTCACCTGTTGTATTGGGGCTTTTTAAAGCATAAATTAACGGGGGGGGGCGGGGGAGACGTGTGGTTGTGCAACCCTCAGACTGAATTTTTCTGTTGGATGTCAGTCAATCATCTATCAATATCCATTAGGATGTAGTAATTGTAATGTCTTGTTTGGGATGCCAAAGGTATTTTGATGATGATGATGATGATGATGATGATGGCGAAAATGGGTTCTGTCGAAAGATTGGTCCTATTTTTAAAAAAAGGGGGGAGTATTTTTTTCATCCTGAATGAAGGTAGACGGGGATAGTAAGAAGAAAGATGGAGGGTGATTTTGAAATTGGATTTCGTTGTCGTGAATTTAGTTTAATTTATACCTTATCATAATTGTATCTTTTCGGCCCATTTCTATATTTATATATACAGTATATTTTTTCGGCGAAATGTTATGCCCCCCTATCTCTCTCTTTACTTCTTTTTAATAATAATAATAATAACAACAACAACATGACACAATAGTCGATTTATTGAAGAGCTACAAGAAAAATACGTCGTCTCCAAATTTAGTGTCTTTTTTGTTGTTCTGGGAGTGATCATGTTACCTTTGCTGTTTTGAAATTGATTTTTCTGTTTTTTTAGAAGAAGCAATGTTATATATGATTTGTGTGTATCTCACTGATGATGGGACTCTTGAGGATAGTTGATGGTGTCAATCATCAAAAAGGGGTTTCTTTCAAAAATGTGTTGATGTCAATATAAGCGAGGGGGGGGGAGAAAGAAAAACACGAAGGGGAGGAAGGGTTAAAGGGGTAAAGATTGATGTGATTCGAGTTAGCGTTGTGGGTAGCACGCTCGATTTTGTTGGTGTTTTAGGGCTCTTCAACTACAAGGTCATTAGAGCCCCGTCCACAGCATAGTTCTTATGCAGAGACTGCACAGACACTACACTAATGCGACGATTTTTGGGTATTAGCAGTACCCAGTTTTCACAAGCGGCCACCCATGTCAGTACTAGCTGGGGTTAAGCCGCTTAACTTCAGTGATCAGACGAGAACTGGTGTGTCCAACGCAATTCGCCGCTTCCAGCACTCTCGGTAACTGCTTCAGTGGTACTAGGTTCGATACTGGACCGAAGTGGATTGGCTTCCTTTTTGGGCGAGAGAGAGAGAGAGAGGCCCTGAGTGCGCTTTCCTTGGGATGAGAAGTAAAACCGAGGTCCCGTTTTGGTGTACGATAGCATTTGCACGTCAAAGAACTCTCTCTACTATGCAACGGGTAGATGAGGCAAAATTTCCAGGTGTAGGAGCTCGCCCCCCCCCTGGCGTCGGTAGCATTCCCCAACGAACACTAGACCGACGATAAATAAGCGTAGGGGTGCAGCTTTGGCCGGCAACTGGCTGCAGAAAAAAACTATGACCAATATATCACCCGGTGTCCATTCAGAGGGACAAATGGGTATCCGACCCTGGCTTAGACAGGAAAAGGATTAGGAGTTGCTTTCTCGTGTCCAATCAGAGGACAAAATCTGTATCCGACTCTGCCATAGGCTGGAAAAGGGTTAGTTAGTAATGATGATACTGTAATTTTATATCGGTTGCAAGTAAAGGGTAATGTGGGTTGTTTGTTGGTGTTTTAGGGCCCTTCGACTACGAGGTCATTCGAGCCCCGTCCACTGTGTAGTTCTGATGCAGAGACTGCACAGACACTACACTAATGCGACGATTTTTGGATACTAGCGGTATCCAAGTTTTCCCAAGCAGCCACCCATGTCAGTACTAAATGGGGTTGCGTTGCTTAACTTCAGTGATCAGTCGAGAACTGGTGTGTCCAACGCAATTTGCCGCTCCGGGTAATGTGGGTATACCCCTCACCTAAAAGACAGAGAGCTGGGATGAGAGCGAGAGAGAACACCAGATCGCCTGCTGTGAGGGGTGGCCCGGAATAGTGACGACTCATGACATCACCACAACGCATCATCAAAGCGGACAATGAAAAAGGAGACGAGAAAGGGGGAGGAGGACGAACCGCAAAAGTGACTCTGAAGCTCCCAAAATAAAAGTGTGGCGATTATATTACGTAGAGCTTGATCACGATATTATATTTATAGTAACAGTGTGTTGAGAGCACAATTACTTGTGTTGGTCCAGGAGAGGACAAAATGACAGACAGAAAAAAAAATGTAGGTCCTAAAATGAGCACCGAAGCTCCTCAATTAAAAGTGACTGTAGACAGCTACTATTACTACAATACATTTTAATAAAAACGGGTTAAAACGTCCTGTCCTCCTACTCTTTTTAGGTCTAGTCCCGTGAGTGAGCGTGTGTGTGTGTGTATAAATAGACTGTAGATGAAATTTTATAGGAAGAGATTTAAAGTTAGGTCCTGCTAAGGTATTAATAAATGCCTGTAAATTGCAGTTAGTGTAGGGGACACTGGATTTCGGTAGCTGACACTGGATTATTTTTAAAGATCCCAAATGCGAACGAATGTGTTTTTGTTGCCAAATGTAATAAATTTATGACCCTTTCCTGGGCACTCCCTCGCCCTTCTTCTTTTTTTTCTACTACAACTACTACTACTTGATATATATGTTGGAACAGGGGAGGGGGGGGTCTATTGTGAAATTGGATCATTTTCAGGAGGAAGAAGAAGAAGGAGAAAAAAAAAATTGAAGGCGGGGAGTCCTAACGTGGGGGTCACATCATTAAAGGGCAGATACACATACACGAATATAAAAGAAAATAAGAGGGAGGGGAGAAGAGTTGGTCCTTTAAAGGAGGGATAGGTACGGATGGATGGGATGCATTTAGGCGTCGGAGGCCTATAAAATGAGTATTACATTTCGACACAGTAGTATTTTCACTTGTCTCATTCTTTTTGGCAATTTACTAGGGGTGATTCATGAGTAGGAAAAAATTCATTTTGATCAGGGCTGGTTTTTCGGAGGGATAAGGGCAGAAAACGAGAGTGAGAGAGGAAGAGGAAAAAAAAAGAGATCAGACTATTATAATATCCCCAAAAGTGCGTGCCAGTGTTATGAGGTGTGAACACATCCAAGCAGGCCCCCCCCCCGAAAAAAAGGAGGAGGTGGAGGACGGGAATGGTCACACTTAGGGCCATTAATGAAACGAAATGTAGATCAAAAGGTGCTGCTGGTATTTCAAACTACTGTACTCTCTATATAAGGGGTGTTAAAAAGATACTGTTGTAGGACGGAAGAGGAAGGGGCAGGGGTAAGAAAAGGTGGCGGTGGTAGTGATGATTCGTGTTAGCAGAGGTAATGGGGCACAAGAGTAGGGAGTGAGTAACAAAAAAAAAAACTAGAGTGCAGAGCGGGCGTCATGGGTCTTAATGAGATGGGATCCGTCACATAAGTGGGATACTTTTAAAGAAAAAGGTCTCTCTCTCATCAATTCGCCCTCCTTTGTATAAAAATGATACTATCTGCCTGTTTTCAACGAAGCTGAAATTTATTTTGAATATAAGGGAAATGGGTGATGACGAGTCTATTTAATTCCCCATTAACTGGGAGAGGGGGGAGACGAAGGGGTACTTCTGTCGTGTAGTTGAACAAAAAAACGTTAGGTCCATTACCGGAATGCAAGTGGTTTGAAGCACCCGGGGCAAGGGAAGACCAGATGCAGACGTGGGAGCAGATTATCCGTAAGGATATGGTAGTGTGGGAGGTGGACGGGGACCTGGTGGAAGGTCTAGAACCCGTAGACCCGATCCTGCCACAGGCGGGATAAGGGTATGATACGGATTAGTTTGTGGGTTGGGGTGTAAGCCAGGCAGCCGTAACAGGTCATCCCCCTTAGGAGGCTGCCCGCAGGAGATGAGGAGGTAGGTGAAAGGACAAGAAAGAGGGTTAATTTGCAGCACCCAAAGATCTTTACCAACCACCCAAGTTGGTATTGACATGGTGTGCGTTGCTTAACTTCAGTGATCTAACGGGAACTGGTGTGTCCAACGCAACAAAAAAAATATTGAAACAACAACAATGGACCACCTAGCCCTGGGAAGCTTAAAGTTTAACCATGATGTGACTTTATAACTGAGTTTTGAGGTCAGCCACCTAACATATGGGACACTTTCATGGGACCCCCCCCCTAGACATAATTTGGCGCCCGACCTTCAGGAAGTCTCTTAGAGAACAGATTGACGACACAGTGATATGTTTTTCTTTCAAAAATTGAGAAAGAAACTTTGTGGGACCTCTCCCTTCCTTCTGCCTAATCCTACCCCCTCCTTTTCCTTGGTCATCTGTGATCAAGGAATTGTAGAGTCCAAATCCTGATTGTAGAGAGCCTTACAATACGTGGTGATGTCATCCAAGGACTTGGACATAGCTATGCCAAAAGCTGGATACTCTGGGAGTTCTTGATGTGTTGGCGGTTTAGGGCCCTTCAACTACAAAGGTCATTAGAGCCCCGTCCACTGCATTGTTCTAATGAAGAGTCTGCACAGGGTTGCGTTGCTTAACTTCAGTGATCAGACGAGAACTGCTGTGTCCAACACAACACAGGCCCCGCCCCCCGCCCATACTCTGGGATCTGGTATGCAGTAGAGGTGTAGAAATGAAGGGACAGGGTCAGAAAGGGTAATAAAAAATGAAGAAAGAAATGGGGCAACCTCCAGTTGCGTCAACCTCTGAGTCATGTCTGAAGACGACACCTGAGTAAATTAGCATATGCAAGACAGGTGCTACTTCTTCGAATCCTGATATCTGTGTCGGGTACACAGGGATTGGGTTGCTTCCCATTTGGTGGGAGGTCCAAGTTTACACCATACCTCAGCCCTTATCAGAGCGGGCGGGCGGGAGAGAGTGAGAGAAACCTCAAAATGGCGGGAAGGGAAGAGTAATACTAATCTAACTTAATAAAATATTTTAGATTCCATCACCTACGTTAAATATATTGAAAGTGAGGGGGGGGGTTTGTTGCCACCTTCCTTCATCCAGCACTTTCCTGTCAACGAGCGACACCACCACCACCACCATGACCCCCACTCCCCCCCTTAAGTCCCGTCCCACACTTGCCTTGTTTCCTAATACTCTTTTTTTTTATTCTTCCATCGATACATTTTCATGCTTCATCTCCTAGTTCGCTTACTCTTCTCACGTGTTGAGACCATCAGCTGGAAAAGATGGAGACAGAGAGCGAGAGGGGGGTGTGAGTTGCTCCATAGGGGAAAATATATTTAGGCACATAAACAGGCTCAGTAGTGCGGCATCAGTAGGACATCTCACACACTTTCTATTAAGAATCTGCATTAATTTTTCATGTATTGAGTCATAGCATAAGTAATGCCATCAAGGTTATATTTCCTCTTTTATCCCCTACCCTCCCCCGTTATTTCAGGATTTGGAAAACGGAGGCGAGAAAAGAGGTGCCATGTCATACTCCCTTCGTCCTGTTCCTCCAGCTCTCTCTGTCTACGCCTCTTGGTATACCTTATCTATCCCGTCGTCTCAACTGCCCCATGTCCCACCTTCAACATCACACCTCATCTATATCCTTGTTATCCCTGTTCTCCAATTCACATCGTCATTGTGGTGGCGGGGCGGCAACGGTACAGGGATGATCTATTTTAAATCCCTGAAGAGGCTACCACCACCACTACCGCGTAAGAGAAATTGATGGTCAACCAACTTATCTTTTTTAATGATCCTTAACTTTTTTTTAGAGACAGGCATAGAGAGAGCAGGGGGAGGGGGATCTTCATTATGTATGTTACCTCTCTCTGTGTGTGTCTTTTGGCCCTATCCTATTTTCATTATTCATTTCAATCCCACACTTCAACTTTCATTTATATTCGTCATTACAATAACCCTATTTTGTACTATAGAGTGTTACTAAATGACAGATCTCATCAGAACCTAATTCCCATTAAAAGATGCCAAAATAAATGACCACTTTTCGCACACACACACCCCCCCACCTTCCCGCTCCACCACCATTTCTACTCTTTAGTCATTCTAGGACCTCTACTAAGTCCCCCCCCCCCCGCTTGTTATTGTTGTCAAATGCTGTGAAAATCATACAGGAATTTCTGTTGAAGAAATTGGGCCTTTTGCAGCTGTCCCGTGCGAGAGATGATGATTAAGCTTTTTTTGTGTATGTTCCTCTTGAAGTGGTCAGACTCGCCTCGGTGGTGCAGGAGGCAGCGTGATTGATTTACTGCGTCAGTGGTCTCAGGTTCCATTCTGGATCGAGGTGGTGATGATGAGAGATGAGATGATGATGATGTACGAAAGTTAACGATTAAAACTAAAGAGAGAGGAAGAGAGTGGATGCCCATCTCGAATCAACCTCGATTTATGGCCTATTATTATAACTGGACATCATTGCACAGGGCGCTTAATTCATTTAAGGGATGAACTGAGGATGGACGTCAGGGTGGAAGTGAGAACGCTCGAGACCTCACTCCTCTTGCCCACCTTTTTTTTTTTTCTTCTTTGTTCTTCATGGGATTTAGTGCAGGAGTGCAGGTATACATTTATAGTTTAGGGAGGGGGATAAAGGGCATAAAATGTTATCAGAGCGTGCACGAATTTATTTATTTATTTATACGTTTTTCATCGACATGGCCCCACCATCATCAGCATCACTACCACAAATATTTGCATACAAATAAATGTGAGCTGGTGTTCATTTCTCATTATCTAACTCAAACCACGCCTGAATAAATATTTAGATTCAGTTACTCCTTCTTAATGGTGATGATGGTGGTGTTAGCATGTCATTTACCTTGTTGCCCAACTGACCGTTAGGTGACTTTATTTTATTCGGGAGGCAACTCCTAACCCTTTTCCCGCCTATGGCAGGGTCGGGTACCCATTTGTCCCTCTGAATGGACACAGGGTGGTGATATATTGGACATAATTTTTTCTGCAGCCGGTTGCCGGCCAAAGCTGCACCCCTACGCTTATTTATCGTCGGTCTAGTGTTCGTTGGGGAATGCTACCGACGCCAGGGGGCGAGCTCCTACACCTGGAAATTTTGCCTCATCTACCCGTTGCGTAGTAGAGAGGGTTCTTTCACGTGCAAGCGCCATCGTACACCCACACGGGACCTTGGTTTTACTTCTCATCCGAAAGAAGGTACACTCGCGGCCTCTCTCTCTCTCTCTCTCGCCCGAAAGAAGCCGGCCCACCACGGTCCAGTATCGAACCTAGAACTACTGGCGTAGTTGCCACGTGAGCTAACCACTAACCACTACAACCAAAGCAACTCGTAACCCCTTTTCCCGTCTATGGCAAGGGTCGGTTACCCATCTTGCCCCTCTGAATGGGAGCGGCTTATTGCGTTGGACACACCAGTTCTCGTCTGATCACTGAAGTTAAGCAACGCAAGCCCAGTTAGTACTGACATGGGTGGTCGCTCGGGAAAGCTGGGTACTGCTAATACCCAATAATCGTCACATTAGTGTAGTGTCTGTGCAGTGTATGCATTAGAACTATACAGTGGACGGGTCTCTAATGACCTCGTAGTTGACGGGACCTTAAACTCCAACAAAAAAACTGGGAAATCTGGGTACTGCTAATACCCAAGAATCGTCGCATTGGTGTAGTGTCTGTGCAGTCTCTGTATTAGAACTACCCAGTGGACGGGGCTCTAATGACCTTGTAGTTGAGGGGCCATAAAACACCAACAAACCCTCTGAATGGACTCAAGGACGATCTATTGCACAGTGTTTTTCCGCAGTCGGTTGCCGACCAAAGCTGCAACCCCTATGCTTATTTATCGTGGGTCTACTGTTCGTTCAGGCATTCTACAGACGCCGGGGGTGGGGAGGGGGGCGAGCTCCTACACCTCGAAATTTTGCCTCATCTACCCGTTGCATAATAGAGAGGGTTCTTTTAAGTGCAAATGCCATCGTACAGCCACACTGGACCTCGGTTTTACTTCTCTTCCGAAGGAAGGTGCACTTGGGGCATATCTCTCTCTCTCTCTCGTCCGAAAGAAGCCAACCAACCTCGGTCCAGCATCGAACCTAGAACCACGTGACGTAGTTATTGTGCATGCTACCCACTGCACCACCGAGGCGGAGGTTAAGTTTTAAGATCCAGTATCGAACCTGGAACCACTGGCGCAGTAAATCAAGTCGCGCTACTTATTGCACCACCGAGGCGGGGTTAAACCACCTGTGTCCCTCGTATTAAAATGATTTTAGAGAGGTACTCCTGGTCGCACCAACCTACCCTCCTCTGAAAGAAATTAATCATAAATTATTGAAATTCAGACATTGAAAGAGAGAGAGAGGAGAGAGTTTTAGAAGTGATAACAGTATAACATCGTCACCTATTTTAAATGTGATTGGCATTCAATTTTCATGAAGCGTTTAATCAACACTTTGTTCAATTTAAGTTGTATTTTCGATTATAATTTCAATTTTTTTTTAGCAAGATTGCAATCTTTTAATAGATATTTACTAAGTGATGTATGTTCAGCATTTCCGCTTTTTTTTTACTCTCTCTCTCTCTCTTGTTCTCTCTCCCAAAAGTAGTTTTTGTCCTCTCCGTCCTGAAAACCTTTCATTTTAACAAGATGTCTTATAATCTACTTTTTCCTTCCTTTTAAAATGTCGCCAATTTGTAATGAATTCAAGGTTTTCTGATTGATCTCAATCTAAAATTATTTAGTATATATAAAAAAAGAGGACGTAATCATATAATGGATCTATCAACCACAAATGACATTAGTCAACATCAGATGGCTAGAGGTTATGCGTACCCTTGGCTAATTATTTCATGAAAGCAGGAGTTCGAAACTGGATAATTATTTAAGTTTCTATGCTGACATAACAGTGCTGTTTTTTTTCTTCTTCCAAGTGATGTCCCAGGTACATCTCTTTCATCTTCAGCTCCTGATTCCACTTGATTTCAGTTTCGGAATCTCTCTCTTTCTCTCTACTCTCTTTCCTCTTTATTTTCGTCACTATCTATCCACCCTACTATCATCTCTCTCTCCTATCTTCTCGCTCTCTACTCTCCTTTTTCTGTCTCCCCTCTCTCTCTCCCCACTCCCCTGTCCTATCTTCTCTCTCTCTCCTCCCCTCTCCTATCTTCTCGCTCTGTACTCTCCTTTTTCTGTCCCCCCCTCTCTCTCTCCCCACTCCCCTGTCCTATCTTCTCTCTCTCCACTCTCCTCTCCTGTCCTCTCTCTGCACTCTCCTCTGCTATCCTCTCACTCTCCGCTCATATCCTCTCTCCCACTCTACTCTCCCATTCTCTCCACCCACCTCAGGGAGCGGCAAATTGCGTTGGACACACCAGTTCTCGTCTGATCACTGAAGTTAAGCAGCGCAACCCCAGCTAGTACTAACATGGGTGGCCGCTTGGGAAAACTGGGTACTGCTAATACCCAAAACCGTCGCATTAGTGTAGTGTCTGTGCAGTCTCTGCATAAGGCAAGGCGCAAAATGAGGCCGCAGGGTGACGCAGTGTGACGCAGCCCTGCGAAATTCTGCTAGCAGGCGCAGGTTGACGCAGGGTGACGCAGTGTGACGCAGCCCTGCGAAATTCTGCTAGCAGGCGCAAGTTGACGCAAAGTTGGCGCAAGTTGGCGCAAAGTTGACGCAAATTGCAAACCAGTATGTTGAAAAACTGCGATTCAATGTGCGGTGATTGCCTGCTAGCAGAATTTCGCTGGGCTGCGTTACGCTGCGTCACCCTGTGGCCTCATTTTGCGCCTTGCCTAAGAGCTATGCTGTGGACGGGGCTCTAATGACCTTGTAGTTGAAGAGCCCTAAAACACCAACAAACAA
>JAAFCE010008672.1:64758-130561 GCA_013389805.1 Trigoniulus corallinus
TTGTTTGTTGGTGTTTTAGGGCTCTTCAACTACAAGGTCATTAGAGCCCCGTCCACAGCATAGCTCTTAGGCAAGGCGCAAAATGAGGCCACAGGGTGACGCAGCGTAACGCAGCCCAGCGAAATTCTGCTAGCAGGCAATCACCGCACATTGAATCGCAGTTTTTCAACATACTGGTTTGCAATTTGCGTCAACTTTGCGCCAACTTGCGCCAACTTTGCGTCAACTTGCGCCTGCTAGCAGAATTTCGCAGGGCTGCGTCACACTGCGTCACCCTGCGTCAACCTGCGCCTGCTAGCAGAATTTCGCAGGGCTGCGTCACACTGCGTCACCCTGCGGCCTCATTTTGCGCCTTGCCTTATGCAGAGACTGCACAGACACTACACTAATGCGACGGTTTTGGGTATTAGCAGTACCCAGTTTTCCCAAGCGGCCACCCATGTTAGTACTAGCTGGGGTTGCGCTGCTTAACTTCAGTGATCAGACGAGAACTGGTGTGTCCAACGCAATTTGCCGCTCCCTGAGGTGGGTGGAGAGAATGGGAGAGTAGAGTGGGAGAGAGGATATGAGCGGAGAGTGAGAGGATAGCAGAGGAGAGTGCAGAGAGAGGACAGGAGAGGAGAGTGGAGAGAGAGAAGATAGGACAGGGGAGTGGGGAGAGAGAGAGGGGGGGACAGAAAAAGGAGAGTACAGAGCGAGAAGATAGGAGAGGGGAGGAGAGAGAGAGAAGATAGGACAGGGGAGTGGGGAGAGAGAGAGGGGAGACAGAAAAAGGAGAGTAGAGAGCGAGAAGATAGGAGAGAGAGAGAGAGAGATGATAGTAGGGTGGATAGATAGTGACGAAAATAAAGAGGAAAGAGAGTAGAGAGAAAGAGAGAGATTCCGAAACTGAAATCAAGTGGAATCAGGAGCTGAAGATGAAAGAGATGTACCTGGGACATCACTCGGAAGAAGAAAAAAACAGCACTGTTATGTCGGCATAGAAACTTAAATAATTATCCAGTTTCGAACTCATGCTTTCATGAAATAATTAGCCAAGGGTACGCATAACCTCTAGCCATCTGATGTTGACTAATGTCATTTGTGGTTGATAGATCCATTATATGATTACGTCCTCTTTTTTTATATACTAAATCATTTTAGATTGAGATCAATCAGAAAACCTTGAATTCATTACAAATTGGCGACATTTTAAAAGGAAGGAAAAAGTAGATTATAAGACATCTTGTTCAAAGGAAAGGTTTTCAGGGCGGAGAGGACAAAAACTACTTTTTGGGAGAGAGAACAAGAGAGAGAGAGAGAGTGAGTAAAAAAAAAAGCGGAAATGCTGAACATACATCACTTAGTAAATATCTATTAAAAGATTGCAATCTTGCTAAAAAAAAATTGAAATTATAATCGAAAATACAACTTAAATTGAACAAAGTGTTGATTAAACGCTTCATGAAAATTGAATGCCAATCACATTTAAAATAGGTGACGATGTTATACTGTTATCACTTCTAAAACTCTCTCCTCTCTCTCTCTTTCAATGTCTGAATTTCAATAATTTATGATTAATTTCTTTCAGAGGAGGGTAGGTTGGTGCGACCAGGAGTACCTCTCTAAAATCATTTTAATACGAGGGACACAGGTGGTTTAACCCCGCCTCGGTGGTGCAATAAGTAGCGCGGCTTGATTTACTGCGCCAGTGGTTCCAGGTTCGATACTGGATCTTAAAACTTAACCTCCGCCTCGGTGGTGCAGTGGGTAGCATGCACGGTAACTACGTCGCGTGGTTCTAGGTTCGAGGCTGGACCGAGGTTGGTTGGCTTCTTTCGGACGAGAGAGAGAGAGATATGCCCCAAGTGCACCTTCCTTCGGATGAGAAGTAAAACCGAGGTCCAGTGTGGCTGTACGATGGCATTTGCACTTAAAAGAACCCTCTCTATTATGCAACTGGTAGATGAGGCAAAATTTCCAGGTGTAGGAGCTCGCCCCCCCCCCCTCCGGCGTCGGTAGAAGGCCTCAACGAACAGTAGACCGACGATAAATAAGCATAGGGGTTGCAGCTTTGGTCGGCAACCGGCTGCGGAAAAACACTGTGCAATAGATCGTCCTTGAGTCCATTCAGAGGGTTTGTTTGGTTTGTTGGTGTTTTATGGCCCCTCAACTACAAGGTCATTAGAGCCCCGTCCACTGGGTAGTTCTAATACAGAGACTGCACAGACACTACACCAATGCGACGATTCTTGGGTATTAGCAGTACCCAGATTTCCCAGTTTTTTTGTTGGAGTTTAAGGTCCCGTCAACTACGAGGTCATTAGAGACCCGTCCACTGTATAGTTCTAATGCATACACTGCACAGACACTACACTAATGTGACGATTATTGGGTATTAGCAGTACCCAGCTTTCCCGAGCGACCACCCATGTCAGTACTAACTGGGCTTGCGTTGCTTAACTTCAGTGATCAGACGAGAACTGGTGTATCCAACGCAATAAGCCGCTTCCATTCAGAGGGGCAAGATGGGTAACCGACCCTTGCCATAAACGGGAAAAGGGGTTACGAGTTGCTTTGGTTGTTTTTAAAACTTAGTTCCCTCCCGACTAACCCGCCCGCCGCCGCGTAGTGGTTAGCTCACGCGGCAACTACGCCAGTAGTTCTAGGTTCGATACTGGACCGTGGTGGGTCGGCTTCTTTCGGGCGAGAGAGAGAGAGGCCGCGAGTGTACCTTCTTTCGGATGAGAAGTAAAACCAAGGTCCCGTGTGGGTGTACGATGGCGCTTGCACGTGAAAGAACCCTCTCTACTACGCAACGGGTAGATGAGGCAAAATTTCCAGGTGTAGGAGCTCGCCCCCTGGCGTCGGTAGCATTCCCCAACGAACACTAGACCGACGATAAATAAGCGTAGCGGTGCAGCTTTGGCCGGTAACCGGCTGCAGAAAAAATACTATGACCAATATATCACCCTGTGTCTTTTCAGAGGGACAAATGGGTACCCGACCCTGCCATAGGCGGGAAAAGGGTTAGGAGTTGCTTTTTTGCCTCCCGAATAAAATAAAGTCACCTAACGGTCAGTTGGGCAACAAGGTAAATGACATGCCAACACCACCATCATCACCATTAAGAAGGAGTGACTGAATCTAAATATTTATTCAGGCGTGGTTTGAGTTAGATAATGAGAAATGAACACCAGCTCACATTTATTTGTATGCAAATATTTGTGGTAGTGATGCTGATGATGGTGGGGCCATGTCGATGAAAAACGTATAAATAAATAAATAAATTCGTGCACGCTCTGATAACATTTTATGCCCTTTATCCCCCTCCCTAAACTATAAATGTATACCTGCACTCCTGCACTAAATCCCATGAAGAACAAAGAAGAAAAAAAAAAGGTGGGCAATAGGAGTGAGGTCTCGAGCGTTCTCACTTCCACCCTGACGTCCATCCTCAGTTCATCCCCTAAATGAATTAAGCGCCCTGTGCAATGATGTCCAGTTATAATAACAGGCCATAAATCGAGGTTGATTCGAGATGGGCATCCACTCTCTTCCTCTCTCTTTAGTTTTAATCGTTATCTTTCGTACATCATCATCATCTCATCTCTCATCATCACCACCTCGATCCAGAATGGAACCTGAGACCACTGACGCAGTAAATCAATCACGCTGCCTCCTGCACCACCGAGGCGAGTCTGACCACTTCAAGAGGAACATACACAAAAATAGCTTAATCATCATCTCTCGCACGGGACAGCTGCAAAAGGCCCAATTTCTTTAACAGAAATTCCTGTATGATTTTCACAGCATTTGACAACAATAACAAGCGGGGGGGGGGGGACTTAGTAGAGGTCCTAGAATGACTAAAGAGTAGAAATGGTGGTGGAGCGGGAAGGTGGGGGGGTGTGTGTGTGCGAAAAGTGGTCATTTATTTTGGCATCTTTTAATGGGAATTAGGTTCTGATGAGATCTGTCATTTAGTAACACTCTATAGTACAAAATAGGGTTATTGTAATGACGAATATAAATGAAAGTTGAAGTGTGGGATTGAAATGAATAATGAAAATAGGATAGGGCCAAAAGACACACACAGAGAGAGGTAACATACATAATGAAGATCCCCCTCCCCCTGCTCTCTCTATGCCTGTCTCTAAAAAAAAGTTAAGGATCATTAAAAAAGATAAGTTGGTTGACCATCAATTTCTCTTACGCGGTAGTGGTGGTGGTAGCCTCTTCAGGGATTTAAAATAGATCATCCCTGTACCGTTGCCGCCCCGCCACCACAATGACGATGTGAATTGGAGAACAGGGATAACAAGGATATAGATGAGGTGTGATGTTGAAGGTGGGACATGGGGCAGTTGAGACGACGGGATAGATAAGGTATACCAAGAGGCGTAGACAGAGAGAGCTGGAGGAACAGGACGAAGGGAGTATGACATGGCACCTCTTTTCTCGCCTCCGTTTTCCAAATCCTGAAATAACGGGGGAGGGTAGGGGATAAAAGAGGAAATATAACCTTGATGGCATTACTTATGCTATGACTCAATACATGAAAAATTAATGCAGATTCTTAATAGAAAGTGTGTGAGATGTCCTACTGATGCCGCACTACTGAGCCTGTTTATGTGCCTAAATATATTTTCCCCTATGGAGCAACTCACACCCCCCTCTCGCTCTCTGTCTCCATCTTTTCCAGCTGATGGTCTCAACACGTGAGAAGAGTAAGCGAACTAGGAGATGAAGCATGAAAATGTATCGATGGAAGAATAAAAAAAAAGAGTATTAGGAAACAAGGCAAGTGTGGGACGGGACTTAAGGGGGGGAGTGAGGGTCATGGTGGTGGTGGTGTGGCTCGTTGACAGGAAAGTGCTGGATGAAGGAAGGTGGCAACAAACCCCCCTTCCCTCACTTTCAATATATTTAACGTAGGTGATGGAATCTAAAATATTTTATTAAGTTAGATTAGTATTACTCTTCCCTTCCCGCCATTTTGAGGTTTCTCTCACTCTCTCCCGCCCGCCCGCTCTGATAAGGGCTGAGGTATGGTGTAAACTTGGACCTCCCACCAAATGGGAAGCAACCCAATCCCTGTGTACCCGACACAGATATCAGGATTCGAAGAAGTAGCACCTGTCTTGCATATGCTAATTTACTCAGGTGTCGTCATCAGACATGACTCAGAGGTTGACCCAACTGGAGGCTGCCCCATTTCTTTCTTCATTTTTTATTACCCTTTCTGGTCCTGTCCCTTCATTTCTACACCTCTACTGCATCTATTCTTCACTTCTATAATGTCCAGATCCCAGAGTATGGGCGGGGGGCGGGGCCTGTGTTGTGTTGGACACAGCAGTTCTCGTCTGATCACTGAACTTAAGCAACGCAACCCTGTGCAGACTCTTCATTAGAACAATGCAGTGGACGGGGCTCTAATGACCTTTGTAGTTGAAGGGCCCTAAACCGCCAACACATCAAGAACTCCCAGAGTATCCAGCTTTTGGCATAGCTATGTCCAAGTACTTGGATGACATCACCACGTATTGTAAGGGTCCCTACAATCAGGATTTGGACTCTACAATTCCTTGATCAGAAATGACCAAGGAAAAGGAGGGGGTAGGATTAGGCAGAAGGAAGGGAGAGGTCCCACAAAGTTTCTTTCTCAATTTTTGAAAGAAAAACATATGACTGTGTGGTCAATCTGTTCTCTAAGAGACTTCCTGAAGGTCAGGCGCCAAATTATGTCTAGGGGGGGGGTCCCATGAAAGTGTCCCATATGTTAGGTGGCTGACCTCAAAACTCAGTTATAAAGTCACATCATGGTTAAACTTTAAGCTTCCCAGGGCTAGGTGGTCCATTGTTGTTGTTTCAATATTTTTTTGTTGCGTTGGACACACCAGTTCCCGTTAGATCACTGAAGTTAAGCAGCGCACACCCATGTCAATACCAACTTGGGTGGTTGGTAAAGATCTTTGGGTGCTGCAAATTAACCCTCTTTCTTGTCCTTTCACCTACCTCCTCATCTCCTGCGGGCAGCCTCCTAAGGGGATGACCTGTTACGGCTGCCTGGCTTACACCCCAACCCACAAACTAATCCGTATCATACCCTTATCCCGCCTGTGGCAGGATCGGGTCTACGGGTTCTAGACCTTCCACCAGGTCCCCGTCCACCTCACACACTACCATATCCTTACGGATAATCTGCTCCCACGTCTGCATCTGGTCTTCCCTTGCCCCGGGTGCTTCAAACCACTTGCATTCCGGTAATGGACCCTAACTTTTTTTTGTTCAACTACACGACAAAAGTACCCCTTCGTCTCCCCCCTCTCCCAGTTAATGGGGAATTAAATAGACTCGTCATCACCCATTTCCCTTATATTCAAAATAAATTTCAGCTTCGTTGAAAACAGGCAGATAATATCATTTTTATACAAAGGAGGGCGAATTGATGAGAGAGAGACCTTTTTCTTTAAAAGTATCCCACTTATGTGACGGATCCCATCTCATTAAGACCCATGACGCCCGCTCTGCACTCTAGTTTTTTTTTTTGTTACTCACTCCCTACTCTTGTGCCCCATTACCTCTGCTAACACGAATCATCACTACCACCGCCACCTTTTCTTACCCCTGCCCCTTCCTCTTCCGTCCTACAACAGTATCTTTTTAACACCCCTTATATAGAGTACAGTAGTTTGAAATACCAGCAGCACCTTTTGATCTACATTTCGTTTCATTAATGGCCCTAAGTGTGACCATTCCCGTCCTCCACCTCCTCCTTTTTTTCGGGGGGGGGGCCTGCTTGGATGTGTTCACACCTCATAACACTGGCACGCACTTTTGGGGATATTATAATAGTCTGATCTCTTTTTTTTTCCTCTTCCTCTCTCACTCTCGTTTTCTGCCCTTATCCCTCCGAAAAACCAGCCCTGATCAAAATGAATTTTTTCCTACTCATGAATCACCCCTAGTAAATTGCCAAAAAGAATGAGACAAGTGAAAATACTACTGTGTCGAAATGTAATACTCATTTTATAGGCCTCCGACGCCTAAATGCATCCCATCCATCCGTACCTATCCCTCCTTTAAAGGACCAACTCTTCTCCCCTCCCTCTTATTTTCTTTTATATTCGTGTATGTGTATCTGCCCTTTAATGATGTGACCCCCACGTTAGGACTCCCCGCCTTCAATTTTTTTTTCTCCTTCTTCTTCTTCCTCCTGAAAATGATCCAATTTCACAATAGACCCCCCCCTCCCCTGTTCCAACATATATATCAAGTAGTAGTAGTTGTAGTAGAAAAAAAAGAAGAAGGGCGAGGGAGTGCCCAGGAAAGGGTCATAAATTTATTACATTTGGCAACAAAAACACATTCGTTCGCATTTGGGATCTTTAAAAATAATCCAGTGTCAGCTACCGAAATCCAGTGTCCCCTACACTAACTGCAATTTACAGGCATTTATTAATACCTTAGCAGGACCTAACTTTAAATCTCTTCCTATAAAATTTCATCTACAGTCTATTTATACACACACACACACACACGCTCACTCACGGGACTAGACCTAAAAAGAGTAGGAGGACAGGACGTTTTAACCCGTTTTTATTAAAATGTATTGTAGTAATACTAGCTGTCTACAGTCACTTTTAATTGAGGAGCTTCGGTGCTCATTTTAGGACCTACATTTTTTTTTCTGTCTGTCATTTTGTCCTCTCCTGGACCAACACAAGTAATTGTGCTCTCAACACACTGTTACTATAAATATAATATCGTGATCAAGCTCTACGTAATATAATCGCCACACTTTTATTTTGGGAGCTTCAGAGTCACTTTTGCGGTTCGTCCTCCTCCCCCTTTCTCGTCTCCTTTTTCATTGTCCGCTTTGATGATGCGTTGTGGTGATGTCATGAGTCGTCACTATTCCGGGCCACCCCTCACAGCAGGCGATCTGGTGTTCTCTCTCGCTCTCATCCCAGCTCTCTGTCTTTTAGGTGAGGGGTATACCCACATTACCCGGAGCGGCAAATTGCGTTGGACACACCAGTTCTCGACTAATCACTGAAGTTAAGCAACGCAACCCCATTTAGTACTGACATGGGTGGATGCTTGGGAAAACTTGGATACCGCTAGTATCCAAAAATCGTCGCATTAGTGTAGTGTCTGTGCAGTCTCTGCATCAGAACTACACAGTGGACGGGGCTCGAATGACCTCGTAGTCGAAGGGCCCTAAAACACCAACAAACAACCCACATTACCCTTTACTTGCAACCGATATAAAATTACAGTATCATCATTACTAACTAACCCTTTTCCAGCCTATGGCAGAGTCGGATACAGATTTTGTCCTCTGATTGGACACGAGAAAGCAACTCCTAATCCTTTTCCTGTCTAAGCCAGGGTCGGATACCCATTTGTCCCTCTGAATGGACACCGGGTGATATATTGGTCATAGTTTTTTTCTGCAGCCAGTTGCCGGCCAAAGCTGCACCCCTACGCTTATTTATCGTCGGTCTAGTGTTCGTTGGGGAATGCTACCGACGCCAGGGGGGGGGCGAGCTCCTACACCTGGAAATTTTGCCTCATCTACCCGTTGCATAGTAGAGAGAGTTCTTTGACGTGTAAATGCTATCGTACACCAAAACGGGACCTCGGTTTTACTTCTCATCCCAAGGAAGGCGCACTCAGGGCCTCTCTCTCTCGCCCAAAAAGGAAGCCAATCCACTTCGGTCCAGTATCGAACCTAGTACCACTGAAGCAGTTACCGAGAGTGCTGGAAGCGGCGAATTGCGTTGGACACACCAGTTCTCGTCTGATCACTGAAGTTAAGCGGCTTAACCCCAGCTAGTACTGACATGGGTGGCCGCTTGTGAAAACTGGGTACTGCTAATACCCAAAAATCGTCGCATTAGTGTAGTGTCTGTGCAGTCTCTGCATAAGAACTATGCTGTGGACGGGGCTCTAATGACCTTGTAGTTGAAGAGCCCTAAAACACCAACAAAATCGAGCGTGCTACCCACAACGCTAACTCGAATCACATCAATCTTTACCCCTTTAACCCTTCCTCCCCTTCGTGTTTTTCTTTCTCCCCCCCCCTCGCTTATATTGACATCAACACATTTTTGAAAGAAACCCCTTTTTGATGATTGACACCATCAACTATCCTCAAGAGTCCCATCATCAGTGAGATACACACAAATCATATATAACATTGCTTCTTCTAAAAAAACAGAAAAATCAATTTCAAAACAGCAAAGGTAACATGATCACTCCCAGAACAACAAAAAAGACACTAAATTTGGAGACGACGTATTTTTCTTGTAGCTCTTCAATAAATCGACTATTGTGTCATGTTGTTGTTGTTATTATTATTATTATTAAAAAGAAGTAAAGAGAGAGATAGGGGGGCATAACATTTCGCCGAAAAAATATACTGTATATATAAATATAGAAATGGGCCGAAAAGATACAATTATGATAAGGTATAAATTAAACTAAATTCACGACAACGAAATCCAATTTCAAAATCACCCTCCATCTTTCTTCTTACTATCCCCGTCTACCTTCATTCAGGATGAAAAAAATACTCCCCCCTTTTTTTAAAAATAGGACCAATCTTTCGACAGAACCCATTTTCGCCATCATCATCATCATCATCATCATCATCAAAATACCTTTGGCATCCCAAACAAGACATTACAATTACTACATCCTAATGGATATTGATAGATGATTGACTGACATCCAACAGAAAAATTCAGTCTGAGGGTTGCACAACCACACGTCTCCCCCGCCCCCCCCGTTAATTTATGCTTTAAAAAGCCCCAATACAACAGGTGAAAAACTTCAAAAATATTCCCTAGTAAAAATAAAACGCATTAAGTATACTTTTTCGGCGGAAATAAAAGCGGAAACAGCATCCCCAGCAGCAGCAGAAAAAGGCGGGTTAGAGGAAAATAAGGGGTAGGAGGGGAAACCTCTTAAATAGTTTTCTACTTAATAATATTTGGTGTGGAGACGCACGATTCTACTTATTTTCTATCTCGCACAAGAAGAAAGCTTTCAACTTAGTTAATATCACCTTAGATGAATCAACGGCGCTCGGCAAAACGGTGCTTTGTATTTATCAGCAGTAGCAGATATTTTCAACAACGGAAATCAGACATGGATGCTACTGATGATGATGATGATGAGCATCCCGATAAAGTAAGGAACAGGAGGAGGAGAAGATGAAGAAAAGAGGACGAACAGACTGACAGGGGAGGGGACAAGGTGGGGAGAAAATGCTTTAAGAAAATTCAAGCAACTCCATCCATCCATCATTATCATAAAAAAAAACCTAATTTAACAACCCAAGATTAGAGTACATCTGTTTGCATTTTTATGGTTCACGTTTTTCAGGAGGAAGACGGAGGAGGATGCTCGAAAAAAAAATAATCATCTTCCTCTACTCATAGAGGTAATTTTTTTCTTAAAAAAAAAAATCCCCGATATAAATAATGTCTTTTCACATTCCATCGTCCTTATATAAAACGTCCCGCGCGATTTATTTTTTGTTACCAAAAATTATAAGCATTGTGTACTGGGAGAGAGAGAGAAAAGGACCTTTTGCAACCAATGTTAAAACTGAATAGCAAATCCTTTCTTCCCTTAATGACACTCGTTACTTCTGCTACTTTTGCATATTAATTATAATACCATATGTTACAAAAGAGAGAGAGGGAAATAAATTAATGATTCTCCATTTTGAATCCATCCAGGACTGAATGAGAGGAGAGAGGGGAGAGAGAGAGAGAGAGGGCGGGAGAGAAAGAGAGAAAAAAAAATGTATATCTATTTACAGGATCTCAACTTCTCCATCATCACACCCTAATATATACTCAGGAGAGATTTAAATATATGAATTTTAGTTAAATGCCAAAAGAGATAAAGAACTGAGGCCTCTCTCTCTCACACACACATCCGGTTACTGGTGACCCCCCCATCCCCCAACTGGGCAACAAAAAAAAAGTGTATCATTTTATAGTGGCAGATGTTATTGGACATTAATTTGATAGCTGTAATTTACCACATAAATTTGATATGTTCATGTTTTTAAAAGCCACAAAGATATTTAATTGATAGACACCTTAACTCACTGGTACTAGTTTAGCTAGCATAGAGGAAGAGGGAAAGGGGGAAGGGGGGGCCTGAAGAAGGAACGGGAGACCCCCCCAATTCACTCCCCCGCACTTGTATCTTTTTAAATTTATCTTTTATCGATAAGATATATGTTAAAGATAACTTAGATTTATGTGTTACAGTCTCTAATTAAATGCCAATATATATTCATTTATTCATTCACCTTCCAAAATTGAGGCTGTGGTGCCACCGGATAGGAATACTCCTACCCTAACCCCCCCCTCCTCCCCTGACTCATTCACCATTAATAAACTGTATCCTCCCTGTCCTTCGCAATCTGACACCAAATGGTTTGCCAAACTCATTACAAGTCTCAATTGCAGCCTCTAAAACATGAGCCCAACACCTCTGCTCTCCACGGAACCTTTTACCCTCACCTCACGTAACATCCCCCCCCCCAAATGGTAACAACTCTGCCCTCTAATCTTCACACAGTAGGGCCGTTGCATCTAAGATTCACCCTCAAAAAACTACCTTACTTACATACTTTTAGTACCAAGTTACAGAACGCCACTGAGGCAACTTCCGGTTGCAGCAGATGGTTTCTGTCTAGCGGCCTGTTCGGAGGGGAGAGGGAGATGGAGAAAGGTGTCAAACCGTTAGAGCAGGTGTAGTCCAGAATGGGTAGTAAAACTGACACCATGAACTCCGTCGCAGGACGAGACAAATAATCCGACCATCAGTTAGGAGTGTCACTAATGATGTCTAGGGGAGCCACACGCTCCAAACCTGGCAAGCGACCTGGGAGTAGGAAGACACGGGAGAGATGAATGGAAGGCGGCACTGGGATATCGGGTACTACGCCACACAATTCCTGGATGGAAAAACGTAGGTTGCAAGAGCTGACTCGCCGGAGTACCTGCACTGCCCAGGACGGATAACGACTCCCATCATATATACATTCTCTGCCTGTATCAGTTGGGTTGCTCGCCGAGGTGCACTTGGAGGAAAGCTAGGTCGCTTGACCACCGAGACTATTGCGGACACCATCCTGCGGGGCGAGAATTCCCTTAACGGCATAACACAAGGCTTAACCTGAAGCAATGTGCTTAAACGGCACCAGGCTAGCGTCCAGAGAACGATGGCAGGCGCTTTAATCTGCATTCCGACACGAAGTACGCATACGCATCTCACCTACTCTCCCCCAAATAATGATGCCTTCAATTTCTAAAGTTATGCGATTCTGTTCAATTCGGCAGGTGTTCAGGGGTCGTGTTGTTGTTGTTGTTTGTTGGTGTTTTAGGGCCCTTCAACTACAAGGTCATTAGAACCCCGTCCACTGTGTAGTTCTGATGCATGGACTGCACAGACACTACACTAATGTGACGATTTTTGGATACTAGCGGTACCCAGTTTTCCCAAGCGGCCACCCATGTTAGTACTAACTGGGGTTACGTTGCTTAACTTCAGTGATCAGACGAGAACTGGTGTGTCCAACGCAACTCGCCGCTCCCTCAGGGCTTGTGGCAACACCAACCAGGTGCCATTGCAAATAGATAAGGAACAGACGTTTTTATTCCATATCTGACAAGAGGAAGATCCTCCCAATTGGTATCAGGTTAGAGACGGACATTGAGAGCCACGTAGGTCAACCCAGGGAAGGACAAACCCGGGTCCATTGAGTGCAAGAGACCAACACCCTCTATCAGTTGAGCATGCCCCATGATCTTTTTTTTTAAAAAAAAAAAATAAGGTCAAATATTAGAAGATAGTATTAAACTTAATGGGCCGTCAGTCATCATCATCACCGTGTGACGCCATTGTGCCCTGTGATGGACCTCCACCTCCCCGCTTCTCACAACATGCCCATTCCTCAACTACCCCTAATTTAATCTTTCCTAACTCCGTCTGGCCAACATTTTAAGACGATTTAACTTCACAAAGGCAGGTGAAAAGCCATAGAGGTGTCCCGTCGTTCGTAGTTTTCCCAACTTCTTCATCATAAAAAGCATCTCCTGACCCTTTTTCCGCCTAACGTGAGGTTGGGTACCAATCTTGTCCCTCTGAATGGGCACAAGAATAATCTATTGGACTGTGGTTTTTTTCGCAGCCGACGGCCGACCAAAACTTCAACTCCTATTCCTATTTATCGTCAGTCTGTTCGTTGGGGCACTCCACCGACGCCAGGGGGGGGGCGAGCTCCTACGCCTGGGAATTTTGCCTCATCTACCCGTTGCATAGTAGAGAGGGTTCTTTTTCGTGCAAATGCCGTAGTACACCACACGGGACCTCGGTTTTACTTCTCATCCGAAGGAAGACTCCCTCGGGGCTTCTTTCTCGCCGAGAAGACGCCAATTCCCTCCATCCAGTATCGAACCTGGAACCCCCTGGTGGAGTAAATCGATCGCTCTACGTATTGCGCCACCGAGGCAGGTCCAACCCCTGTACCGCAAGATACAGAAATTATTTTAGCTCATCATCCTCATAATAGACGTGTTTGTGCATTACTCACAGTAACAACAACGCCGGGGAATGGTTTTGGCAGGATGAAAATCATCCAAGATTTTAGTGGGATATTCATTTGCTCAAAGTTTATGATATGACACATGTCAGTGCCCCGCCATATCCCCCTTCTTCATCTTCTCCCCTCCCTTTTAACTTTAATAGGGATTGATACATGCTCTGCAGTACCTTGAGTGCACGCTAACCATTAGATAATATTGTTCCTGTCTTTTATAATTTTAGGAGAGGGTGTGGAGGGAGGGCGCCGAGTGCCTGTATTGTGTTCCCCATTTTTAGTAATATATGCACATTGACGTCAGAGACCCTATCTCTTTGCCTACGTATCTTTCAAAATGAGAAGTCATCAGTATTCATTGCTAATTTAATGCATTTACATGTCAGTTATTAGACAAGATGGAGGATGATAGTCAAAATGAATGGGTCACAGCCATTGTTTTTTTAAACCCAAAACATCTGCCAACTAAAACTCCTACAACCTTTTTTTTAATAACAATAATAGTAACAACAACGACAACGAGAGAATAAGGGGAAAAAAACAGGTATTATTATTATTATGAGTAGTAGTAGTAGTATTTACGTACAGTTATGCACCCTCATAAATATTTCTTTTTTTGGCAAGGGAGGGAGAGAGGGGTAACCAAATAATGGAAAAAAGAGGAAAGTTAGTTTAGGAGGTAAAACATTCTCCTAATGAGTAACATGCACAGTATTTTATAGTCCTACCTACATCTCTGTAAAATAACATTAAATATTAATTCCTCCAGTAAGCAACAGATGGCGACAGCGCTAATTTGTACACCAGCCTAACCCATACACAAAGTAGGCTTACCAAATTCATTTCTGCTTTTATTTGAAAAATTACATCTTCATGACCCACTTCGATGGCGCAATAGGTAGCGTGCTCGATTTACTGTCACAGTGCTTCCGAGTTCGATACTGAATCGACATGGGTTGGCTTCTTTCAGGCGAGAGAGAGATAGAGAGAAGCCCCGAGTGCTCCTTCCTGGGGATGAGAAGTAAAACCGAGGTCCCGTGTTGGTGTACCCGATGCCATTTGCACGTAAAAAACAACCCTCTCTACTATGCAACGGAGCTCGGTGGAGTGCCCCAATCAACAGTAGACCTACGATAAATAAGCATAAGGGTGACAGTTGGCAGCCGGCTGCCGAAAAACGCCGTCCAATAGATCCAAACAAATGGGCAATCGATTGGATAGTGCTTTCGCACAACCTAATATTTACAGTCCCCTGTTCAACGTCAGTTTATTCTCTTCTTTGGGACGTTTTCTTTCACCGAAACTAGAGAGGAGGAGGGCGAGATCCCACACCTGAAAATTTCACACTACCTGTAGAAAAGGTTCACATAAACATGATGATGACACTATGCTACCCTAAAGGGTTGGGGAACAGGCCAAGCAGCGATAACGGGCCGGACCCTGAGGAGGCTGCTCGCGGGGAGCGGCGAATTGCGTTGGACGCACCAGTTATCGTCTGATCACTAAAGTTAAGCAGCGCAGTTAGTACTGACGTGGGTGGCCGCTTGGGAAAACTGGGTACTGCTAATACTCAAAAATCGTCGCATTAGTGTAGTGTCTGTGCAGGTTCTGCATAAGAACTACGCTGTGGACGGGGCTCTAATGACCTTTGTAGTTGAAGGGCCCTAAAACACCAACCAAAAAAAAAAAAACAACAAAGCTGCTCGCGGGTGAGGAGGATGTAGGAGAGGGGAAATTAGCAGCACCCAACGTTCACTACCAACCCCCCATGTTGGTATTAACTTGGGTTCCGTTGCTTAACTTCAGTGATCAGTCGAGAACTGGTGTGTCTAACGCAACTCAGCCGCTCGAGGGCAAAATGGGTACCCGACCCTGCCAGAGGCGGGAAAAGGGGGGGTGTCCTCGAGACAAAAAATGAGGAATAAAATATTTTATAATTTCGTTTTAATATAGAAGTTATTATTCAGCTAGTAGCACAGAAACACAAAACATCAATCATTATCTTGAGGAGAAAAATTACATTATATTGTCTTGAATGTTATTTCGCAAATTATTGATAAAAATTAAGAAACAAAAAATAATTTTTTGGCCCGAGATTACTTTTTAATTAATAATTTATAGTCTTCATTGAAAAATTGTCTTGAATAATAATAATAATATAAGACTTATTGTATGTTATTCACATTTCAAAAAAGATTTACTTCATGTTTGCTCCTATTTATTTATTTGCTTCATTTTGGACCCTCCTCTTCTCTCCTTGTCTCTCCTCTCCCCTCTCTCTCTCTCTCTCTCTTTCTCTCCCCATAACACTCTTTCTGTGTCTACTCTCATTTTTATTCCTCATTGTTCATTTTTATGTGCACTGTTTTATATGTGCACCATAAAAAGACTTAATGTTTTAATGTAAGTGCTGTCTATTTATCATTTTCTCAAAACATGCGAATTTATAAGTTTATTGTTTGGTTAAAATAACATACCCCTGTGCTACTACAATATTATTACTACTGTGAAACATTTCTAAAAGCTTTGGCAACTTTAATTCCTGATTTATTATTAGATGGAAACTATATGAAAAGAGTTGTATATGCATTATGTTTTTATAATTAACACGTATAATAATGCAATTAATCATCCTTATACATTTATTTCAAGAAAAATCAAAACAAAAACCATACAGACATTAATGCATATTCAAATAACTTCAGTCCTTAATTCAAATGCCTATTTTCACGTTTCCAATACATACCCATGTTCAAAATAAAAAAGCAACTCCTAAACCTTTTCCCCCTATGACAGGTTCGGGTACCCATCTTGTCCCTCTGAATGGACACAAGCAATGTTCCCTCTAAGGATTGGATTGGATTGGATTAGTTTGTGGGTTGGGGTGTAAACCAGGCAGCCATAACAGGTCAACCCCTTAGGAGGCTGCCCACGGGAGATGAGGAGGTAGGGAGCGGCGAGTTGCGTTGGACACACCAGTTCTCGTCCGATCACTGAAGTTAAGCAACGCAAGCCCAGTTAGTACTGACATGGGTGGTCGCTCAGGAAAGCTGGGTACTGCTAATACCCAATAATCGTCGCATTGGTGTAGTGTCTGTGCAGTCTATGCATTAGAACTATACAGTGGACGGGTCTCTAATGACCTCGTAGTTGACGGGACCTTAAACTCCAACAAACAACAAAAAAAAATGAGGAGGTAGGTGAAAGGACGAGGAAGCAGGTTAATTTGCAGCACCCAACGTTCTTTACCAACCACCCAAGTTGGTATTGACGTGGGTGTGCGCTGTTTAACTTCAGTGATCTAACGGGAACTGGTGTGTCCGTCTCATGGAGCCAAGTCTCAAGTGCAAATTCGATTTTAAGTGAGCGGATGCCCCTGTGCGCGGGGCATCTGGCCCGTGTGCGCGGCCGCGCACGCGCGCAGCTTAGAGGGAACATTGAACACAAGGGTGATATATTAAAGAGTTATATACAGTAAAACCTCTCTATGGGTACACTCCTCTAAAGGGTACACCCCTTATATCGGTACAAATTCTTCATGCACCGATTTTTCATGCATAGGCTATTACTACCCCCCCCCCACTGATGGGTACACTTTGGCTGGGTCCCCCGGGGTGTACCAGTAAGAGAGGTTTCACTGCATTTATCTCTATGTTTATGTTATACTGACGGGTTGGGGAGTAGGCCAAGCAGCCATAACAGGCTGCTCCCTGGATAAGAGAAAGTAGGTGTAGAAGATCTAGGAGGGGGAAATTTGCAGCACCCAACGTCCTCTACGAACCACCCATGTTGGTACTAACCTTGGTTTGCGTTGCTTAACTTCAGTGATCTCACGAGAACTGGTCTGTCCAACGCAACTTGGCCGCGCTCCAACGCAACCGGTTGCTGACCAAAGCTGCAACCCCTATGCTTATTTATCGTCGGTCTACTGTTCGTTGGGGCACTCCACCGACCTCCTCCTACACCTGGAAATTTTGCCTCATCTACCCGTTGCATAGTAGAGAGGGCTGATTCTTTTCACGTGCAAATGGCATCGTGCACTACACGGGACTCCCTCTCGACCGAAAGAAGCCAACCCACCTCGGTCCAGTATCGAACCTAGAACTACTGACCCAGTTACCTTTGCTACCCATTACGCCACCGAGGCTGGTCAATACATACCCCTGTTCAAAATAAGCACAGAGAAACTCCTACCCCTGTTCCCACTTGTGGAAGGCTCGGGTACCCATCTTGTCCTTCTGAATAGACGCAAAGGTGGTATATGTTGGACAGTGTTTTTCCGCAGCCGGTTGCCGACCAAAGCTGCAACTCCTATGCTAATGAGTCTCTGAGGCACCTGCACCAACGCAGTTCTTAACTCTTGGGATTGTTCTGGAAGGTGGTTGGCTAGGAAGGTGGTCTAGGTCAAATGCATTCCAGACATGTGTAATAGGATTCAGGGTTTGGAAATCTCACTGGACAATCAATCCGCTGAATATCTTCACTTTGAAAATATTCATCCACCATTTGTCCCCAATGTGGACGAGCTCAGTCTTCCATAAAAACGAACTGAGTGCCAACTGCATCCCTGAACTGTCGCACATAAGGCTCTAAGATCTCCTCTATATATACACACCTCTGACCAGTCAGGGAGCCTGTGTTGAACACGTGAGTAGTGTGCGGCCATCCAACATGATGTTAACAAGGTTTGTCTAGAATCTATGGCTTGAGTTTGAAAACAAATGCCTCGACCCGTATACGAACCCAGAGCAGTAGGACTGAAGTACATTAGTTGTTGCAGAATTTCAATCATCCGATTGGTCAATACTGCATATTGGAATGCCTATGCCCCTCTCCTTCTCTCCTGATAATTATACGAGAGTTCATTATCTGCCCTATAGTAATTTCGTTTCCGTTTAACGACCAACACGACTGTAAGTGATTGCATGTTGTAGATGACTGACCGTTGGTTAGCAAATTTTCCATTCCATAACACATACAAGTGTCCCAATCTCGCACCACCGTTGCAATTGAATGACGGGTGTCAACAGTACTTCATGTCACAACCACAGTTTGTGCGTGGGCCGGGAGGATGGGCGTGTGAGTAGGCGTGGAGGGAAAGAAGGGGGGGGGGAACAGGTTAAAGGATAATTTCTACTTGTCCTATTCACTCCTTCGCTTCCTCTTCCGAAAATTCAATATTCTGACCTTAAATTGCAAGGGCAAGGCAACAGTCAACCAACAACTTATTCTCTAAGTGAGGAAAATGGTCAATTACACCCCCCATTCTTCTTCTTCTTCTTCTTCTTTCTGCCAACTACTACTGCACTTTCTTCTTCTTCTTCACTTCTCTTTCACTATTTTCCTTGAATTAGCCCTCTATTTTTCTTCATCATCTTAACCACTGCCCCCCCCCCCTTAGTAGCAACTTTCTTCTTCCCCTCCCCCCCGTCTCCCATCACAATTTCAATTGACTTCCGGAGAAATCACCACAAAATTAGTTTCTGTTGTAATCCAAACTTAATTTCCAAGCAGAGTAGTGCAAGATTGGAGCACTAGTCTCATGATTGCAAGCACAACAACACTACAAAACACACTACTGCTGCAATATTACCACCACAGTACCAACTATCTACGTCATAATACTAATATTTCTTAACGGAGTGTTTAGTTTTGTTTTTCTTCCCTCTCTTTGTTTGTTTGGCTGTGGGCTCACATTGTTTTTAACGAATTCTTGCAAACATTTATTGTGTCCCTGAAAGACATTGCAACAGTAAAATTATTGCAGGACCCAACAACCAGCAAATTTCAAGTGCATTCACCATCATTATTTGCTTTTATATTTTCTCATGCTATATCATCATCATCATCATCATCTCCCGCGAGCAGCCTCCTAAGGGTTCGACCTGTTATGGCTGCTTGGCTTAACTCTCCAAACCCGTTACTGTAACATAGAATAGAATCATTCTGTCCCTTCTAACCTCATTCCCCACCCTACAGTAGGGGATCAGGTATCCATTTGTCCTGTTGGAAGTGAGAAATTCCAGTATTTTTCAGCATCCGGCTGCTGCAACCTAATGCCATAATAACTCCTTCCATTATGTGTAACACCGACCTTGTTTTCTTCATTGGGACACTTTCTCAAAAACCGCGACGCTAGGGGAGCAGGAGTAGGGGGCAGCAAATTCCGTTGGACACACCAGTTATCGTCTGATCACTGAAGTTAAGCAACGCAGCCCCAGCTAGTACTAACACTGGTGCCCGCTTGGGAAACCTGGGTACTGCTAATACCCAAAAAATCGTCGCATTAGTGTAGTGTCTATGCACGTTTCTGCATTAAAACTATGCAGTGGACGGGGCTCTAATGACCTTGTAGTTGAGGGGCCCTAAAACACCAACAAACAAGCAACAGGAAGCAGGAGGATTGTTTGTTTGTTTCGTTGGTGTTTTAGGGCCCTTCAACGACAACGGTCATCAGAGCCCCGTCTACTGCCTCTTCTTCTTCCTTCTTCTCCTCCTCCTTCCCTGGGGAGCGGCTGTATTGTGTTGGACACGCCAGTTGCCGTCTGATCACGCAACGCAACCTCACCTATAGTGCTCGCCACGAAAGATGACACACGGGAGGTAGAAGGTAAGAAAGTTCACTGAAAAAATTAGGGGGTTTGAAAAAGGTCAAATGGCAGACTTCATTCAGTAATGGCAAGTACAACTTCAGTGTTTTCCCTATTTTTCGAAGAGGACTCATCCTTTGCCTCCCACCAATGTGTCAACTTTCGTGGCGAGCACTATAGTACTTGCATGGGTGATCGCCTGGGAACACGGGATACTGCTAATACCCAAAAATCGTCGCATTAGTGTAGTGTCGGTGCAAGTTTCTGCATAAGAACTATGCAGTGGACGGGGCTCTAAAGACCTTATATATAGTTGAAGGGCCCTAACACACCAACAAACAAACAACAGTGAGCGGGAGGACTGTTTGTTTAGTTGGTGCTTTAGGGCCCTTCAACGACAACGGCCATTAGAGCCCCGTCCACTGCGTAGTTCTAATGCAGTCTGCGCAGACACTACGCTGTTACGACGATTTTTGGGTATTAGCAGTATTCCGTGTTCCCAAGATGTCACCCATGCAAGTACTAGCTGAGGTTGCGTTGCTCCGCTTCAGTGATCAGACGAGAACTGGCGTGTCCAAGACAATACAGCCGCTCCCCAGGGGAGGAGGAGGAGGAGAAGAAGAAGAGGCAAACTCCTGCAACCTAAGACACATGCCGATTTACTCTCTCCAAATTAAAACCCACTCTTTTGCATGCAGCCTGTGACAACGTCCACACCTCACACGGAGCTACAGCTTACCTTCCCGCTCGGCACTAAGGGTTTCGTTCGAGAAAAGCAACCTGACTTAACTAGGAGTGAATTCCAAAAACCATGTAAACTCACATAAAGTCAAGCATCAAATAATTTTAAATGTGTCCTACCTTGTACTAAGAAAAACACCCAGTTTTAAATAAAAAAAAAAAATTTTTTTTCTATTTTTAGATTTAATCACCTACAACCCTATTGCCTTTGGTGAAAATCCACAGCAACCATTGTTATGGGATGTGACAATGCAATTGTTAGATATTTGTGGTCAGCATCATTTGAAAACGGATATAAAGTTAATCAAAAGTCATCTTTTCATGATTTGGAACCACTGGTAGGTTATTCATCGGATATTATTTAACGGAGGAGGGGAGCAAGTCGGGGTGGTGTTGCGTAGGCAAGGGGGTAGAGGTTGAATTTTATAGATGGACATTTCTAAGCACCAAGCATACCACCAATCACATCGTCATTACAGAAAGCAGGCGGACAAACGGGACAAAACACATAGTTGGACAGAAGGACGAGGAAGAGGAGGAGGACGGAAAGCGAACGGGGAGGGGGGAGAACACGCAGAGTTCCCACGTTTGCAAAATGTGACGTTGATCATAGATGAGTAGCGCGAATATTAGCTAATTGAAGATGAAGAGAGAGAGAGAGAAAAGGAAGGGAAAACATTGTACAATAGCATCCTTCTGGATCCTCATCAGAAATGGTGTGTGTACTAATTTTGAAACCGCGTAAAACTAAACCCCATAACATCAGTATTACATTTACGATTATAGACAAAGATGCATATATAGCCGACTGTCATACATAAATATTATGATAACCCCCCCTCCCCCAACTTCAATCTCTACCCCCTCACCACATCTGAATACTGAGATAGACGCACACTATGTTCTCCCTACCAATAACTTTCTGCATGGTTTAGTTCGGATAACAATTTGCAGATTTGATTTTGTTTATATATAAAAATTTGTGCGCATCCTACGCAGACAAACAGCAACACAAATCTAAATTGAATCCTGCATTAAAGAGGATGGATTGGTTCCTTGGTGTTTTAAGGCCCTTCAACTACAAAGTCATTAGAGCCCCCCCCCCCATCCACTGTGTAGTCCTAATGCAGAGACTGCACAGACACTACACTAATGAGACGATTTTTGGGTATTAGCGGTACCCAGTTTTCCTTAGCGGCCACCCATGTCAATACTAGCTGGGGTTGCGTTCCTTCACTTCAGTGATTAGACGAGAACTGGTGTGTCCAACGCGATAAGCCGCTCCGCTACCAAAGAGGATGGAAATGACAACCGAACTGGGGCAGAGGCCTGAGACAACCACTAGTAAAGTTTGAGAGGAAGCGGGAGCGGCTTATTGCGTTGGGCACAGTCTGATCTCTAGTACTAACATGGACGGCCACTTGGGAGAAAACTGGGTCCCGTTTCGTTTCTGCTTATTGGTGTTTTAGAGCCCTTCAACTACAAGGCCATTAGAGCCCCGTCCACTGTGTACTGTAGTTCTGATGCAAAGACTGCACAGACGCTACACCAATGCCACGATTTTTGGATACAAGCGGCACCCAGTTTTCCCAAGCGGCCATCCATGTTATTACTAATTGGGATTGCGTTGCTTAACTTCAAATCTGGGTACCACTAATGCCCAAATGTCGTCGCATTAGTGTAGTGTCTGTGCAGTCTCTGCATTAGAACTATGCAGTGCACGGGGCTCTAATGATCTTGTATCTGAAGGGCCTTAAAACACCAACGAACCAAACCAATTGTGGAGGAAGCGGTAGTTTTTATCTCATGGTCATTACGGTCATTGTCAGCACCCTATATTTTTCTTCTTCATTTTGTACGGAGGGGGGAAAAGGGGAAGGAAGGAGATAAGAAAATAATTTCTCTGACGGTAACTGAAGGGCGAAGAAAGAGGAGGATGAAGACGAGAAAACAGGACAGAAGAAGGGTTCATCAAAGCGGAAGTTTAGACTTTCCTATCCACAGGCGAAAACTTGATATTAATAGGATTCAACACGTTGTTTAATCGTCAGACAAACTAAACACAGTGACGCTTGACCAGTCACAACAGTCGGTAGCCAAAGAAATCTTCCTTTTACTCTTCTCCATTCGAGGACTCTCGACTTCCAACAACATCAAGCTGCTTCTCGTAGCTCAATATTACTTCTAAGGAAAACAAGGAAACAGGGGACGTAGAGGTCGGAAAAGAGAGCAGCAGTGAGTGGAGGGAAGGGGGGGGAAGGGTATAAAAGACGTTGAATTCGGGAAAGGGGGGGGGGGAAATTTTGTCACAAGATTAATTATTTGCCAATCCCTGCTCTTGTGCTCAACGTTTGTAAACACGGGGGAATAAGTTAATCAACCAAATATAAATGCGAGAGTTGAAATGACAATTTTTTTTTCTCCTCTAATGTCTGTCCTAAAACCTGACAACAAAATGGCACCACACACTATTACTGCTGCGAGATACATCGCCCATACAAAAAGCCTCATTCCTAAATCTTTTACCGCCTATGGCAGGATCAGGTGTATCCAATTTGTCCCATCGGATTTCGAAACAAATGGGCAATCGATTGGATAGCGCTTTCGCACAACCTAATATTTACAGTCCCCTGTTCAACGTCAGTTTATTCGCTTCCTTGGGACGTTTTCTTTCACCGAAACTAGAGAGGAGGAGGGCGAGATCCCACACCTGAAAATTTCACACTACCTGTAGAAGAAGTTCACACAAACATTATGATGACACTATGCTACCCTAACGGGTTGGGGAACAGGCCAAGTAGCCATAACAGGCTGAACCTTTAGGAGGCTGCTCACGGGAGAGGAATTAGTAGGTGTCGGGGTTGTAAGAAGGGGAAATTTGCAGCACCCAAAGTTCTCTACCATCCACCTATGTTGGTACTAACGTGGGTTTGTGTTGCTTAACTTCAGTAATCTCACGAGAACTGCTTTGTCCAACGCAAATTGGCCGTACATAGTCAATTTTAACAAGGTCAGGGCAACCCCCAATTTTCAATATCTGGTAAACATTTAAACACCCACTAACCCGTTTCGTCCTTATGAGAGGGTCGGATACTCATTTCTGTCCCATTAGGACACATGGACAATTTGGTGGACGGTATTTTCACGCCACCTGTCAACCTAATGTTACAACTCCTACTATTTTGATTCGTTGCGAAGGTACTTTTCATCCCCCTCCACGACACCAAGGGGGGGGGGGGGAAGTGAGCTTCTATACCTGAAAGCCTGCCAAACAGCAGGTAGCCTTACTCCAAGTAGTAAGGGTTCGTTTCCATGAGTGGTGACATCGTTAGCACCACACGATGCCAAGGCTTTATTTCCCATCCGACCTGAGGTGCACTGGGGAGGTCTCACTGTCGCTCGAAAGAAGGCAGTTCACCTCGATCCAGCATCACGCGGCTGTACTGCGTTGGGCACACCAGTTCTCGTCTGATCATTGAAGTTAAGCAACGCAACCCAAGCTAGTACTAAAATGGGTGGCCGTCCCATTAGCGCGTCCAAAATCGTCCCATTAGCGTAGTGTCTGTGCAGTTCCTTCATTAGAACTACGCAGAGGACGGAGCTCTAATGACCTTGTAGTTGAAGGGTCCTTGGAGCGGCGAGTTGCGTTGGACACACCAGTTCTCGTCTGATCACTGAAGTTAAGCAACGCAAGCCCAGTTAGTACTGACATGGGTGGTCGCTCGGGAAAGCTGGGTACTGCTAATACCCAATAATCGTCGCATTAGTGTAGTGTCTGTGCAGTATATGCATTAGAACTATACAGTGGACGGGTCTCTAATGACCTCGTAGTTGACGGGACCTTAAACTCCAACAAACAAACAATTGAAGGGTCCTTAAACACCAACAAAAACACCTCAATCCAGCATCGCCTATTGACTTCACCGAGGCGGGTCTGCGGTGTTTTTAAACATTTAAATCCTGAAAATGTCATTTCTTTAAAATAGTAGTGAACTGTAGAAATATAAACACATTTATTTCATTTTCAATCTTAGTGAGAGAGGGGTGGGGGAGAAAAATGTTGTTTTGTTGTCCAGTCGAGCGTTTAATACACTGTTAACCACTCGCTCCCTTTCCTGGGGTGATTTATATACCACAAATATCCGCCGCCCCGACTCTGGCCCTCTGTATTTCTTTTTCTCTCTCTTTTCCTCCACAATCTCTTTTAATTTCTTTTCTCTACATATTTCCTTATGAGAAACAATTTCACTCAATTTACTCCATGATTCACAATCATTTCAACTTGCGTTTATAATTTTCTGCTCGAATTCATCTCAAAGTCTTGAACGAACGACGTCGTTTATTGTTTTTTCCCTCCCTTCTCACATCATTCTATGGTTAAGAGGATATGTCACAATCTCAGTAAAAATAACACGAAAAAAATATTAGTGCCAATTCCTCTCCTCTGTCCCACCTCTCTGACCCCTTTTCCCGGAAATAACATCAACAATACAAATATTTAACTGAAATACCAACTCCTAACCCTTTCCCCGCCTATGGCACGATCGGGTACCCATCTTGCCCCTCTGAATAGGAGCGGTGAATTGCGTTCTCGTCGTCCGATCACTGAAGTTAAGCAACGCAACCCCAGCAACTACTGACATGGGTGGCCGCTTGGGAAAACTGGGTACTGCTAATACCCAAAAATCGTCGCATTAGTGTGGTGTCTGTGCAGTCTCTGTATAAGAACTACACTGTGGACGGGGCTCTAAATGACCTTGTAGTTGAAGAGCCCTAAAACACCATCAAACAAACAACAAACCCTCTAAATAGACACAAGGGTAGTCAATAGTACAATATACGTTGTTTTTACGCAGCTGGCTGCCTAACAAAGCTTCAATCCCTACGCTTATCGTTGGGGCACTCCACCGACGCCGCCAGAGAGGGTGGCCGAACTCCTACACAAACCCCGTCCACTGCGTAGCTTCGATGCAGAGTCTGCACAGACACTACGCTTTTAGGTCGATTTTTGGGTATTAGCAGTATCCAGTTTTCCCAAGTGGCCACCAATGTCAGTACTAGCTGGTTAATTAACTTCGTAACCGGACGAGAAACTACCGTACATAAAAAGGAGAAATGCCGAGGTAGGCCGAGCTGAGCAGGGCCGTAACGAGGGCGTGGCGAAGAAGGCGGCCGCCACGGGCGCAAAATGTTTAAGTTTTTTTGTCATTATTGGGTTACGGGTAACAGGCGCTTCATACCCCCGTTACGGCACTGGCCCTGAGCGCAAGAGGAGCAGGGCGGGATAAAGAAAGCCCAGCAAGAAAAGGGGAAGAAAAACAGACCAGGGAATGAGGCTTTGCGCGAAAAATCATAATAAACTTTGGGACAATGCCGCAAACGCCGAACTGGGAATAGAGCTTATCTCGTACCCCGGTTGCGTTACTTAACTTCAGTGATCAAACGAGAGAACTGGTGCGTCCAGCGCAATACAGCAGCTCCTACACTTGAGAATTTGGCCACATTACCCGTTGCATAGTATAGAGGGTTCTTTTATGTGCAAATGCCATCGTACACCACACGGGGACCTCGGTTTTACTTCTTATCTGAAGGGAGGCGTACTCTGAACACCTCTCTCTCTCTCTCGCCCGAAAGCCAACACTGAACCACTGGCGCAGTAAATCGAGCACGCTGCTTACTGCGCCACCGAAGCAGGTCAGAAATTATTTCAAACATGTTTTCTGACTTATTTCACCGTTTGAGACTGCATTGCCTGCAGAAAAGTTATCGCTGACGTACTCCTCTCAAAAATGCACACACTACAAATGACCAACACATAACAGTTACAAGAATTAATGACCTCGCACCAGTCATCATTAAGATGTGCAGATGCATTTGACTGTCAAAAATCATAATCAACTTATTATAAATGCTAATTTTATCTTAAAGGGGGTGTAATGGGGCAAGGAAATAAATTTCCATAAGTGGCAACACTCATCATCATCAACTACAACATACACCTTCTACATTACCCACCTGTGGCAGGGATGGAGTTCAGGCGACTCTTAGCTTATCACTGTCTACTGTAGGGTGCAACTTTTTGCGTTGGACACACCACTTCTCGTCTGATCACTGAAGTGAAGCAACGGAACCCCAGTGTCACTCGGTGCAGCCCCATTTTGTTTGTTTGTAGGTGTTTTAGGGCCCTTCAACTACAAGGTCATTAGAGCCCCGTCCACAGCGTAGTTCTCATGCAAAGACTGCACAGACTCTATACAAATGCGACGATTTTTGGATATTAGCGGTACCCAGAGTTCCCAAGTGGCCACCCATGTCAGTACTAGCTGGGGTTGTGTTGCTTAACTTAAGTGATCGTACGAGAACTGGTGTGTCCAACACAATTTGCCGCTCCCATGCGGTCCCCTCTGCTCCTTCCATCTCTCACACAATTACACTAGCAATCTGATAACTGTTTTTAAGATAAACTCCTTTTTGATACCCCCCCTTTCAGGGTAGTTGAGGAGAACAGCCTAACATGTATACTTTAATTTTAGACAACCGAATTTTTAACATTTTCTTTACTTAGCATATCCGAAATAAGTTGGCTGAAACGAGAGTTGGGACTTGCGAAAACTTTGCAACAATTATATCAGTTGAATCAGAAATTAAAAGAAGCTTTGCTGCTGCTGATGCTGCAGACTGAAGATGGGAGCAAACAGTCACCTTGCAACCAAATAGCCACATCATCGTCATCGTCCTCCTCCTCCTCGTCACCAAAAATTTCGTTAATATATTGTCAAAATGAACCTCGAAAATTACTTGGGTAAGAAAATGCACTAAGTAGTTTAAAATTATACAAATTTAAATTATATCAATTCGTAATTTTTCAAAAATTTTAGATTTCGGTCACCTAGCGTGGCGGACACCTCACAAAATACAGTCAACTCTGAAAAAGCATTAACTTTGTCGGTAAGCCATCTAACTATTATACACATATCAACACGGCTCCGGGCTCAGAAGTACACTGATTCCTATCCCCTGAATCAAATCTCTTCCTAAAGAGATAGAGAAGGCATCTAAATGTGAACATCCTGTCACCTACCCATCCTGAAAGCCTAAAGGGAGCGGCTTAAGGCCCCCACACACGATCAGTTTGGTGTGTCACGTACTGATGTTCCTTTTCGTTAAACGTCATGTGACGTCATTTGATTGTCCACATCAACCAGTAATTCGACCGTTACCATGGTGCAATTTTTTTAAAGATGACGTTTATCCATGTTTGGGCATGCGCAGAACAAAAAAAAATGTGAAGAACTGATGCGAGCAACCCCACACACGCTCACTTCTAACTGACACACCGATGTGTTAAAATTTCTTCACACCGTCAGTTAAAATTTTTGGTGTGAGCACACATACGTCAGTTTGGTGTGTGGGGGGCCTTTACTGCGCTGGACACACAACTTCTCGTATAATCACTGAAGTTAAGCAACACAACCCCAAGCTAGTACTGTCGTGGGTGGCCGCTTCGGAAAAGTGGGTACCACTACTATCCAAAAATCGTCGCATTAGTATAGTGTCTGTGTGCAGTCTGCATTAGAACTACACAGTGGACGGGGCTCTAATGACCTTGTAGTTGAAGGGTATAGAAAAGAGCTCAAGATTAATTAACTACCTAACCCTTCCCCTATGGCAGGGTCAGTGGCACCCATTTTTGTCCCACTGGGACCCATGGGTAAAATCTATTGGACGATATTTTTACTCAGCCGACTGCCAACCTGATGTTACAACCCATATAGTTATCGTCGCCCTATTTTGATTCATTAAGGGGACACTATTCCTCCACCGATGTCAAGAGGTCAAGCTCCTACACCTGGAAATTTTGCTGATCCATACGTTGCATGTTGAAAGGGCCCGTTTTACGTTCAGTGGTGACATCGTACACACCTCACGGCTTTACCACACACCTCATCGTACACATCTCACACCATCTCGATCCAGTATTGAACCTGGAATCAGTGACGTAGTAATCGAGAACCTACGTGTAGGCCGCAGAGGTTGGTCTGAAGATGAATTAATAATCATATAACTGTTAAACCAATGGGGGGGGGGGGGGAATCTCCTGTTTTGTGACAGGGCCAGCACGTCTTCAAAAGGGAGTACCCTTCCTTGTGACAATTAATCATTTTAGCCATTACTACAAACTTTCAGCAACCCCAACTGACCAAACAACAAGCATCTATGGAAAAACGGTCAAAATGCACTTTCTGAATTATGGTCCTTCATCCAATTCCTGAATTATACCTCTTCAGTAGAGCTATAAACTAAATGATTGACCTCTGTCACTGTTTTGGACACATGACAATTAAAAAAAAAACAAGAGCCAGCCGGTGACATATTTTTAGCAAGTTTAAGAATTTCAAGTTGACTATTTTGAATACTGGATATAATTTTACGGTGCCTTTCTGACCTTTCACTTATTGAATGGCCCATAAAATAAAAACAACTCAAGAGTTCATACCAGCCAATCCTTTAAAGAGTCGTTCCTGGTTCAACTGCCTGACTGAGGTGGATTATTGACTATGATTATATTAAAGAGTAAACGGGTCGGTTTCAATTTGATAAACGATGTTATATTTAGACGAGAGAGAGAGAAAGGAAAATTCATAATTACATTTATTTCATTCATCTTCCTACATTTTCCAAATGTCTACTCCTCTCCAAAACGCCTTACATTTTTCATTATTACTTGGGCGCCTAAGGGCCATTTCAAGCTCCTCTTAAGCATACCACTGGGATGATGTCGCTTAGGAAATGGGGCAACACGTACTCGAAATTATTCCCCTCAGTTTCCTTCCTTGCTTTTCATCATACATTCATACGCTATGTGCTACTACTGTTGCTTACAGCTAGTGTTAATTACAATTTATTTGGTGAAAAATTCCTCCTTGTTGTTATCGAGCATCTTGGGTAAAAACAACCAGTGCGTGAAATTACTAGCCCCTTTATACCCTTAACCTATATGATCCCCTTAACATTTCTGAGTTACCCCTCCTCCCACACACACACACATAGATTCTTAAGTCTTCTATTGTTATAATAATAATATTATTACTATTGAACGTGGTCCCGGGCCGCTAAAACTGCGAGTTTCTTCCATACGATTACACCAAGTGCAATTTCAACATCCCCGCCTATGCCACGGTCATGCTTGCCAGTTATGACCCTCCATTTCCTCCTGTTCCTTACTATCAGCGCCCTGTTTTGTTGTTTGTTGGTGTTTTAGGGCCCTTCAACTACAAAGGTCATTAGACCCCCGTCCACAGCATAGTTCTGATGCAGAGACTGCACAAACACTACACTAATGCGACGATTTTTGGGTATTAGCAGTACCCAGTTTTTCCAAGCGTCCACCCATGTCAGTACTAGCTGGGGTTGCGCTGCTTAACTTCAGTGATCAGACGAGAACTGGTGTGTCCAACGCAATTCGCCGCTCCTATCAGCGCCCTCTCCTGCATCGGAAGTGGTAAATTGCGTTGGACACACCAGTTCTCGTCTGATCACTGAAGTTAAGCAACGCAACCCCAGCTAGTACTGACATAGGTGGCCGCTTGGCAAAACTGGGTACTGTGCTGTTAATACCAAAAAAAATCGTCGCATTAGTGTAGTGTGTGTGCAGTCTCTGCATTAGAACTATGCAGTGGACCCAGTGCAGGATTTACCAATAGGCCAATTAGACTGAAGCCTAGGGCCTCAACATTTAGCGGGCTTCAAAACTTAAGAAAATGGGTTCAAAATTGGCTTGAAAAGGGCCTCAAAATTGAAATAGCCTAGGGCCTCTCAATATCTAAATCCGGCACTGAGTGGACCGTATAGTTGACGGGCCCTAAAGCATCAACGAACGAACAAACCCCGTCCTGCATCGCACACACTGCCTTACAACACACACTTTAGAGATCCTAGATTGCGTTGGACGCACCACTTCTGATCACTGAAGTTAAGCAAACGCAACCCCAAGCAGCACTGGCATGAGTCACCGCTTGAGAACACCGGGTACTGCTAAAATCGTAATAAAGTAGTGTCCGTGCAGACTATGCGTTAGAACTACGCAGTGGACGGGGCTCTATAATGATCTTTGTAGTTGAAAGCCCTTAAAACACCAACGAAAGAAACTAGCCAAGGTCAGTAGCGACTTCTCTGTCTGTCTGAAGCAGGAAGTGGCTGCTGGATTGATTTCATGGGTTGGGGATTACGCCAAGCAGCCATAACAGGATGAACCCTTAAGGCAAGGCGCAAAATGAGGCCGCAGGGTGACGCAGCGTAACGCAGCCCTGCGAAATTCTCCTAGCAGGCAATCACCACACATTGAATCGCAGTTTTTCAACATACTGGGTTGCAATTTGCGTCAACTAAAATGGCTTTCAACGTAACAGTGATTGCCTGCTAGCAGAATTTCGCAGGGCTGCGTCACTCTACGTCACCCTGCGGCCTCATTTTGCGCCTTGCCTAAGAGGCTGCTCGCAGGAGATGAGGAAGAAGGAGATGGGAAATTTGCAGCACCCAACGTTCTCTACCAACCACCCAAGATGGTTTTGTTTGTTTGTTTGTTGGAGTTTAAGGTCCCGTCAACTACGAGGTCATTAGAGACCCGTCCACTGACTAGTTCTAATGCATAGACTGCACAGACACTACACTAATGCGACGATTATTGGGTATTAGCAGTACCCAGCTTTCCCGAGCGATCACCCATGTCAGTACTAACTGGGCTTGCGTTGCTTGCCTTCAGTGATCAGACAAGAACTGGTGTGTCCAACGCAACTTGGATCAGGACATGATGAAGAATTGAAGGGTGTCAATCAAAAACATCTCTGACAACAATATCTCCTTCATATGGAAATAATTTATGCGCAATATTTGGCGGGTGGGAAGAGAGGAATAAAACAAAATACGTTTCTCATTTCCATTTTTATTTTCATAAACCCATTATATTGTATGATAGGTGCTTCATTTCAGAAAATTGAAATACATACTGTTAGGTTTTTCCAACAGCACACTGACATTTATGCAAACACCATTATTTTGCGTTTACATATTTGCTCCCTTTTCTTAGGATTTATTGAGTTTTCAAAAGACAGAGGAGAAACAAAGTAAGAAAAAGATGTCTTAATATAGACTCTACTTTTCTTTACTATGGCATATATTTTGCACCCCCACCCCTACCCTCCTTTTTTTCCTTAGACAAAGAAAGAAAATTTGAATATCTGATCAATGGTACACCAAAAACATTTCATATTTGTCATGGAAAGAGATACTGCCATTGAAATGCTATAAAATATATAGCATGCAGTGAGCAGAGGTCTTTTATTTATTTTATAAATACAATATTTTTGTAGCCGGCAAAAAAAAACAGGATTCCATTTTACATATTTTATGCAAAAACGTATCTTATCGATGATAAGAAATGGAAAAAAAGGGGGGGATGGGGAGATGGGGAGATGAAGAGAGACACAGAGAGACGGGGAGACAGGAAGAATAAGTGGAACTTGGCGGAACAAAATATCCCTGTGTAACAACTCTCATATCATATTTCAATCCTAAGGATGCTAATTCTGATAATAATAATAATGATGATGAACAATGGAGTTGTACTCACATTTATAACGTATAGTATTATCATTTGTTTTGTTTTGCATTATAATAACCATGACACAACTGCTCGCGAGCATCACGAGTGCTCTTCATAAGACCACATACAAAACACATTCCACACAGTGAACATCCAATTCAGTGTTCCTGACATCTTATTTAAAACTCCACGACGCTATTCTATCCTCAGTCATTATTTGAACTTGCTTTTTTTTGTTTGTTTGTTTCGCTGCTGATTTAGGGCCCTTCAACTACAATGGTCATTAGAGCACCGTCCGATGCGTAGTTCTAATGTAGAGGCTTCACAGACACTACGCTGTTACTGTGATTTGGGTATTAGCAGAACCCAGTGTTCCCAAGCGGTCACTCATGCCAGTACTATCTGGGTTCGGTTCATTGGTGTTTAAGGGCCCTTCAACTATAAGGTCATTAGAGCTCCGTCCACTGCGTAGTTCTAATGCAGAGACTGCACAGACACTACACTAATGCGACGATTTTTGGGTATTAGCAGTATCCAGTTTTCCCAAGCGGCCACCCATGTTAGTACTAGCTGGGGTTGAGTTAATTAACTTCAGTGACCGGACGAGAAACGACTGACCAGACTTGCTTCATTTCGGCAATTTAGCCGAAATGAAGCCACCAGTTCTCGTCTGATCACTGAAGTTAAGCAACGCAAGCCCAGTTAGTACTGACCCAATAATCGTCGCATTAGTGTAGTGTCTGTGCAGTCTATGTATTAGAACTATGCAGTTGACGGCTCCCTAATGACCGTGTAGTTGACGGGACCTTAGGCTGCCCGCATAGTGGAGCGACAATAACAGCAGCGCGACAAGGAAAGAGAAGAGCGACAAGCAAAGAGTGCTACCAGTAATGAGATAGCACCGCATAGTGGAGCGGAGATAAAAGCGACAAAAAACAAGAAGTTCCTACAAAAAGCAAGCAACTCCTAAGCCACCTATGGCATGGTCGGGTACCCATCTTGTCCCTCTGAAGGGACATGAGGGCGACATATTGGACATGGTTTTCCACAGCCAGTTGCTGACCAAAGCTGCAACAGCTATACTTATTTATTGTCGGTCTGCTCTCCGTTTGGGCACTCCACCCAGCTCCTGCACATGGAAAATTTGCCCCATATACCCGTTGCATAATAGAGTGTGATTGCTGCACTACATGAGTAGGATGTCGAGAGCTCATAGAATTAGGAATCAGCAAATTAGAGGGTGGCTTGAGGTGGTACAGACACATAAAGAGAAGAGGGGGAGGAGATCATTGGGTCTCTTACAGGACTGCAGGTGGTTGGAAGCACCAAAATCACGGGGAGACCAAAGCAGACATGGGACCAGCTTGTCCATGAGGTAGCGTGTGAGGTAGACGGGTACCTGGTGGGTGGTGTTACACACACACAGGTTGGGGATTTGGCCAAGCAGCCATAATGGGCCGAACCTTGTGGAGGCTGCTCATGGGTGAGAGGGTGGTAGGAGTGAAGGATGTAGGAGGGGGAAATTAGCAGCACCCAATGTTCAAACAATCACCCATGTCAGTATTAACTTGTGGTGCGTTGCTTAACTTCAGTGATCTAAGTTGTTGTTGTTGTTTTAGGGCCCTTCAACTACTACGGTCATTAGAGCCCCGTCCACTGTGTAGTTCTGATGCAGAAACTGCACAGACACTACACTAATGCGACGATTTTTGGATACTAGCGGTACCCAGTTTTCCTAAGCGGCCACCCATGTCAGTACTAGCTGGGGTTGCGCTGCTTTAACCTCAGTGATCAGACGAGAACTGGTGTGTCCAACGCAATTCGACGCTCATAACAACTGGGTGTCCATTGTGTGACATCAGAGAGAAGAGCGACAAAATCAAGTATGTCTAGTCGCTTTGCTTTTCTCTCTAGTAGCAGCGCTACTTGTCGCACTGCTTGTAGTACTACTATGCGGGGACATATTGAATTACATGTGTTTGTTTTCGTCGCTCTTCTCCTTGCTTGTCGTGCTGTTATTATTGTCGCTCCACTATGCGGTCAGCCTTACACAACAACATAGAAAGAAAGACGAAGGAAAAGACTACGTTTATACACAGAAAAAAATGTCCCCAAGTGAAGGACAGCTCGCCCCTGACCTCGGGTCAAAGAATAACTGACAACCACACATAACAATCTACTCATCGTCTCATCCTGATCATACCCCAATTAGGGCTTTCAGGCATGTGTATGGCGAATAGGCAGATGGTGTTGCTGGTTTTGTTTGTTGGTGTTTTAAGGCCCTTCAACTACCAGGTCAGTAGAGCCCCGTCCACTGTGTAGTTCTGATGCAGAGACTGCACAGACACTACACTAATGCGACGATTTTTTTTTTGGATAATAGCGGTGCCCAGTTTTCCCAAGCAGTCGCCCATGTCAGTACTAGCTGGGGTTGCGTTGCTTAACTTCAGTAATCAGACGAGAACTGGTGTGTCCAACGCAATTTGCCATTCAGATGGTATTGCCTCTCCCACCCTCTTAGCTGAGAGCAGACCACCAATTTCAGCCAGAAGAAGGGAAATAGGAGAGGGGCGAACCTCTATAGGCGAAGAGGCAAGAGAATCCAATCAACTGAACTACCGAGGTCGGCATATAACAATAATTTATACATGGCTAGTGAAGTATTAAGACATTGCTTTAGAGATAATGGCTGTAAAAATATCCAAATGATTCAAGTGCACATCTTAATTGAATATTTCGGAATGATGATTTCTCATCCTCATCATCATCATCATCATTTCCAACTTACATCCTTTCGTGCTCTCTCTCGCTCTCTGTCTCTCTCTTCACACTCCCACTACAAAGTCTTTAAGATAGTATTTAGTGATCAAAGACGAAAGCACAAATTGAAATGAGAGAAGGGAGGGGGCAAAAAAGGGAAATCAATACACAAAATCAAAATCTAGTGGCATGTTGACATTCATTTAAACTTGTTTGCTTGTTGTCAGTCTTCGACTTCTTCTTTGTGTGCATTCAGCCGCCTGTATTGACTTCTGAATGTCACTCAACCGGTAACACTTGTGGGCTAAGTTCATCCATTCTTAGTATAGTACTACTAATAAGACTCATCATCAGAACACACCTGTATCGCGCCTGTGGAAAGGTCGAGTCTGCGGGCTGTCATCCTTCACTCACCTATCCCTCACCAGGACTTCCGTCCACTCTGCACACCTTCATGTCCTTGCGTAGAACATCTACCCTCCTATCACCTGCATCTCCATATTGGACCTAACCAGCTCCTCTTAATTTTTATCAGTGTGTTTACTAGTTCCCCAGTTTTCCCTGTGACGGTTCCACACGTTCCATGCCCCAAGTCTCAGCGTGGCTCCCTTTTGGGGCGACGGCTCTGATTGGTGTTCATCAGCTAGATGTCCAGAACCAACAGGAATGATAGTTCCACCCTACTACTACTACTAACTACTACAGTAGTAATAAGACTGCCGTCAACAAAATGTCACAACCATTTCGGTACCCCTTCAGGTAAAGACAAAAATACCGTGGACTTTCAACACCAGACCCTTTGAGTTTATAACAGGCCTGTGGAAAGCAACTTTTAACCCTTTTCCTGCCTATGGCAGAGTCGGGTACCCATGTTGTCCCTCTGAATGGATACAAGGGCGATCTATTGACACGTTGTTTTTCCGCAGCCGATTACCGATCAAAGATGCAACCCGTATGCTTATTTATCGTCGATCTACTGCTCGTTTGGGGCATTTCACCGACGCCAGGGGACGAGCTCCTCCTACACCTGAAAATTTTCCCTTATATCTACCCGTTGCATAGTAGAGAGGGTTCTTTGACGTGCAAATGCCATCATCGTACACCACACGGGGGACCTTGGTTTTACTTCTGACCCGAAGAAAGGCACACTTGGGGCCTCTCTCTCTCTCTCTTTCTCTTTCTCTTGCCCGAAAGAAGCCACAACCCGCCTCGGTCCAGTACAGAACCTAGAACCACTAACGCAGTTACCGAGCGTGTTACCCACTTCGCCACCGAGACGGGTCTCTCAAAGACCCTAGGACAATGGTGGCGAACCTGTGACTCAACATGCAATTTTAAGTGACCCGAACTTGAATCACATCTAGTTTATCGTCTCATAGTGTGCGTGGGGTGGACGGGGACTTGGCAGGCTAGATCCCACAGACCCGACCCAGCCACAGGCGGGATAAGATCATTATGATGATGATCTCTATTTGCTACTTTTAATAAACTAATTTATTCATTATTAATAATAATTTTTTTACTCATACAATTAAATAGTGCTTCCGCCTGACCCACGGACGAGCGGCGAGTTGCGTTGGACACACCAGTTCTCGTCTGATCACTGAAGTTAAGCAACGCAAGCCCAGTTAGTACTGACATGGGTGGTCGCTCGGGAAAGCTGGGTACTGTTAATACCCAATAATCGTCGCATTAGTGTAGTGCCTGTGCAGTATATGCGTTAGAACTATACAGTGGACGGGTCTATAATGACCTTGTAGTTGACGGGACCTTAAACTCAAACAAACAAAGACCCACGGACAACTTTTCGGTTTTTTTTTTCGTGTTATTGTGACCCGTCTTCAAAAAAATGGTTCGTCACCACTGCCCTAGGAGACATTTCTTGAAATCGAAAATATATACACTGAAGTAATTGGTTACGAAAATCTGAGGAGTTTAATGCTTTATAGATTTTCTTATTTCAGCATCTTTCTTCTTCTGAAAGTCAACTGACATTTAAGATCTCTCGGATGCATGGATACCTTTTCTTTTGCCAATTTAAACTTTCATGTACTGGCTGCCATACGTATTTGATACACTGACTGTTATTGCTTTCATCTTTATGTCTGTTTCTGTGGTTACATGGTTATTATTGTTGTTGTTATTATTATTACTATCTTTTAAAAGGGGTTATACCAAAATACGGATGTACCTACACATCTCTGAGACTCCTTTTTTTTTTGTTAAGAAAAATTGTAACGGGATGATAAGAAGATAGATAGCAGTGTTTCCCAATTTAAAAAGAAAGTTTAGATTTTGAATGAACATTGACATATGTTGATTACATTTCTTTTTGAAGGTAGAGAAAAAGAAATGATGGAGGGTATGGAGAGGGGGAAGGGGGGGTGTAGAACAACACACAATTTGAATATCTGTGCCACTGTCGCGTGCACATCACGACTTTTTCGGTTGGATGGTGTTTTAGGGCCCTTCAACTACAAGGTCATTAGACCCCCGTCCACTGCGAAGACTGTACAGACACTACACTAATGCCACGATTTTTGGGGGAGCGGCGGATTGCGTTGGACACACCAGTTCTCTTCTGATCCCTGAAGTGAAGTAGCGCAACCCCAGTTAGTACTGACATGGGTGGTCGCTCGGGAAAGCTGGGTACTGCTAATACTCAATAATCGTCGCATTAGTGTAGTGTCTGTGCAGTATATGCATTAGAACTATGCAGTGGACGGGTCTCTAATGACCTCGTAGTTGACGGGACCTTAAACTCCAACAAACAAACCCAAAAACCGTCGCATTAGTGTAGTGTCTGTGCAGTCTCTGCATAAGAACTATGCTGTGGACGGGGCTCTAATGACCTTGTAGTTGACACCACAAAACAAAACAAAACGATTTTTGGGTATTAGCGGTACCCAGTTTTCCTAAGCGGCCACCCATGTCAGTACTAACTGGGGTTGCGTTGCTTAACTGCAGTGATTAGACTTGAACTGGTGTGTCCAACCAGTGCCGTAACGAGGGCGTGGCGAAGAAGCCGGCCGCTACGGGCGCAACTGGGTTTGGGGCGCAAAATTTTTAATTTTTTTTTTCATTATTGGGTTGAGGGGAGGCGCAAGTTAGACACTTGCCCAGTGGCGTCGCTAGGGTTGGCGTCACCCGGTGCGGTGGCACAATGGTGTCACCCCCCCCCTCTCCCTAAAAAAAAATCGTTTCTTCTGCTTTGGTACCACCCCATTTCTCATGGTGCGAGTGGTGTCACCCGGTGTGGCCCTCACCCCTCGCACCTCCTGGTGACGCCACTGCACTTGCCACAGGCGCTTCATACCTCCGTTACGGCCCTGTGTTCAACTCTGATTGTTTGTTGGTGTTTAAGGTCCCGTCAACTACAAGGTCATTAGAGACCCGTCCACTGTATAGTTCTAATGCATATGCTGCACAGACACTACACCAATGCAACGATTATTGGGTATTAGCAGTACCCAGCTTTCCCGAGCGACCACCCATGTCAGTACTAACTGGGCTTGCGTTTCTTAACTTCAGTGATCAGACGAGAACTGGTGTGCCCAATGCAACTCGCCGCTCCCCCCCCCCCCCCAACTCTGATCCCGTATGAGAGTGATGTCCGGTGTTATCATTCGCATGTCCATTTATTGTCCACGATTATTAAACATTTATTTTTTTTTTTCTATATATGTAGAGAAAAGAGTGTCGTCGTCAAAACAGACATTTACGCGTGGTGCGAAGTAAAAAGGACAAACGTAAATCGTACAAACAACGCCGAAAACTTAATTTAGCATCCCGTGCTATAACAACTACAGGTTTGTACTCGCTAATTATTTATTCCCCATTTTAAAGCATTTCCATGCAGTGTGTGTGAATTTAGTCATTAGATGTTATGAATGTGCAGAGAACATGGATGCACTTCTGTCTCTCTCCCTATTTCGTCCTCCCCCCCCTCTCTCTCTCTCTCTCTGTAATAGTAAAGATAAGAGGAGAAGAAAGAGGAGGGTTCATGGAGAAAGAGAGAGTGGGGTACGTTCAATTTCCTATTACCAATCCTCATTAGTGTGTTTTGTTTGTGTGGTTAATCCCACGAACACATACACAAAAAGCTTATTTCGCTGCCTGTTACATGGAAACAAACCGATTACAAAATTGATTTCTCGGATAAATCTAAAAGTTCACTACAGACTCTATTAATGGCAAAAGCAACTATACTCTACCAACCCTTTCTCCCGCCTATGGCAGGGTCAGGTACTCATCTTGACCCACTGAATGGACACACAAGGGTCATGGATTGCTGGATTAATTTCACGAGTTGGGGAGTAAGCCGAGCAGCCATAACAGGACGAACCCTTAGGAGGCTTCTCGCGGGAGATGAGGAAGTGTATAGGTGTAGAGGACGTAGGAGAGGGGAAATTTGCAGCACCCAACGTTCTTTACCAACGACCCATGGTGGTACTAACGTAGGCTTGCGCTGCTTAACTTCAGCGATCTCACGAGATCTGGTGCGTTGGTCATCTATTGGACGGTGTTTTTTTTCCTCAGCCGACTGCCGACCAAAGCTGCAACTCCGCTGCTAATTTTTCGCCGGTCTCCTTTTCTTGGTTCACTCCATCGAGCTCCGACACCCGGCAATTTTGCCTCCTCTACCCCTTGCATAGCAGAGAGGGTTCAACCCAAGCTGCAACAAAAGTAACTCCTAACCCTTTTTCCCCGCCTATGGTAGGATCGGGTACTCATCTTGTCCCGTATGAATGAACACAAGGGAAGCTGCCACTCCCATGCTTAGTTATCGTCGTCGGTCTACTGTTCAATGCGGCACTCTACCGACGCCAGAGGTCGAACTCCTACACCTGGAAATTTTGCCTCGTCTAACCATTTCATAGTAAAGAGGGATTTTTTTTCGTGGAAATGCCATCGCACGCCACACGGGACCTCCGTTTTCCTTCTCATCCGAAGGAAGGCACACTCAGGGCTTCTCTCTCCCACCTCGATCCAGTATCGACCTTGGAACCACTGGAACCAGTATCGACCCTGGAACCACTGCACCACCGCGGCGGGTAGAACAAACCAAACAGTGAAAAATGGAATTTAAAATCAAATAAAAGAAAATAAAATCACCTCAAGTTCTCAAAAGAAACTCTCCACCATCCCGGGATGCCCGTCTCATGCCCATCTTGGACTGCTAACCGGTTTCCTGACTATGATAAGATCTAGTGCAGCCCCTTCCTCAAATCAGAGATTTTCACAGCCCGAGGCTGAAACAGAGTGTACCTTTTTCGTCATCCTATGAGGAAGTGCGACATTGGCATGGTACGCATCAAGGTTACCACAACCACCACGTAGTAGACACAAGTTTGACGTCTCTTTGTGCCAGGAATTGAACCTACGAAATCAAAAATACAAGAATCACCAAGCGCACTACCAAACTGAGGTTGGAACCGCCGCCACCAATTAAAAGCTGGACGGTGTGATGTTTGCATAATGTGCAACAATGTCAATCACTTCCTACGATCAAGCAGCAATAAATGACGGCGGTGGTGGTAGTAGTAGTAGAGTGGTATTGGGGCGGGCGACAGTGGTGGCCTGAAACTTTGAACCCTGGAACCTAATCTCCTTGGAGACAGTACGTAAGAACCAATAGTGCAAAGAAACGTTGACGACAAGCTGCAATTTGTTGATCTGTGTTCAAGAGTCAACTCCATAACAACATATCGTTATATTTTAAGCTGATTAGACTACATCTACTAAACTAGGATCTAGCAAGGCTTCACATCTGCAAATTGTTTTTCAGAAGAGGAGGAGAATAAGGAAATCCAAAAAAAGAAAAATTTGAATTAGTGAACCGGAAGTTCATCTTTACCAAGTCATAGGCGAGGCAACTGTTATAAAAATTATATCTAAAATTTCCAAAACAACCACAAAAGATGCCTTTACTTTGTACTTCTGTCACTGTTGTTGTCTTTTTTTCCTGACATTTTTAAATAACGTGTTTTCATCATCATCATCATCATCAAAGCAACTCCTAACCCTTTTCCCGCCTATGGCAGGGTCGGGTACCCATTGTCCCTCTGAATGGACATAGGGCGATATATTGGTCATAGTTTTTTCTGCAGCCGGTTGCCGGCCAAAGCTGCACCCCTACGCTTCTGTATCGTCGCTCTAGTGTTCGCTAGGGAATGCTACCGACGCCAGGGGGGGGCGAGCTCCTACACCTGGAAATTTTGCCTCATCTACCCGTTGCATAGTAGAGAGAGTTCTTTTACGTGCAAGTGCCATCGTACACCCACACGGGACCTCGGTTTTACTTCTCATCCGAAAGAAGGCACACTCGCGGCCTCTCTCTCGCGCCCGAAAGAAGCCGACCCACCTCGGTCCAGTATCGAACCTGGAACTACTGACGCAGTTGCCGAGTGTGCTAACCACTACGTCACCGCGGCGGGTTTCATCATCATCATCATACCCATATCCCGCATGTGGCAAGGTCGGGTCTGCGGGTTCACTGAAAAAAGCTTTGTCTGGGAAACACCCCAGCCAGGCGTCTGGATTTGTTGTTGTCTGTTGGAGTTTAAGGTCCCGTCAACTACAAGGTCATTAGAGACCCGTCCACAGTGTAGTTCATATGCAGAGACTGCACAGACACTACACTAATGCGACGATTATTGGGTATTAGCAGTACCCAGCTTTCCCGAGCGACCACCCATGTCAGTACTAATTGGGCTTGCGTTGCTTAACTTCAGTGATCAGACGAGAACTGGTGTGTCCAACGCAACTCCCCGCCCCCAGTGGCGTCTGGAACCCGCAGGAATATTGGCTGGGTTGTCTGTGGCGGGGGGGGGATGCTGATCCCTTTTTAAATAACGTCTTTTAAGAGTTAGAAAATGAAAGGGGTAAGCAGAGAGAAGCGAAAGGGGGAATAATGGAGGGATCGGCAGGGTCGGAAATTGGTGGAAAAAAGGAGCCTATAAACAAAATCGATACTAGCAACGGCGACGACGACAACAACAACAACACAGGCATTTAAATAACTAAATTAAAACAGGAGCTTAAAAGATAATGCTTTCTTGTTGCCTTCGTCGTCGCAAAATCCTTACTTTTGTCTTGATCTCATTTCTAAAACCTATAAGTTAATTGAACGCCGAATAATTAATTTCTAAAATTAGTATCCGGAAATCATCTGATTTCTTCACGAGTAATTGAACGGAATGAAGAACACATTTATTTAAAAGCTGATAGAAATCCTCCATTTTATCCCTTTTCCTCCTCTCCCCCCTTTCCTCGTCGTCTTTTCCTCTCGTTATTTAGTCTCTGATTAAAATAGCAAAACCAACTCCTAACCCCTTTCCCACCTATGGCAGACTCGGGTATCCATCTTGGCCCTCAGAATGGACCCAAGGGTCAGGCAGCAGCAGCAGCCTACTGCCGACCAAAGCTGCAACATCATCATCATCATCATCATCATCGTCGTCATCCCCATATTTTGCCCGTGGCAGGGTCGAGTCTAGAGCGGCAAAATGCGTTGGACACACCAGTTCTCGTCTGATCACTGAAGTTAAGCAACGCAACCCCACCTAGTACTGACATGGGTGGCTGCTTGGGAAAACTGGGTACCGCTAGTATCCAAAAATCGTCACATTAGTGTAGTGCCTGTGTAGTCTCTGCATTAGAATTACGCAGTGGACGGGGGGCTCTAATGACCTTGTAGTTGAAGGGCCCTAAAACACCTACAAACAAACAAGAAAGAGTCGAGCCTACGGGTTCTGACCCTCCACTGCCGTCTATCTCCCACCAGGTCCCCGTCCACTCCAAACAATCTAACATTAACTCCAATCCTTGATGAAACTGCTCTAACTGCGTGCACCCAAGCCACGCGTCTGGAACTCGTAGGAATATTGGGGACGGGCTGTTAAAGCTGCAACCCCTATGCTTATTTATCGTCGGTCTACTGTTCGTTGGAGAATTCCATCAGTGCCGGGGGGGAGGGGGCGAGCCGCTTCAAACACCTGGGAATTTTGCCTACTCTACCCCGTGCCTAGTAAAGAAGGTTCTTTGACATGCAAATGCCATCGCACACTAAAACGGGACCTCGGTTTCACGTCTCATCTGAAGGAAGGTGCACTCGGGGACTCTCTCCCCCGATCCATCCCGATCCCCCTACCCTTCTCGATCCAGTATCGCACCAAGAATCATTGACGCAGTACATCACTGTAATGATTACAGTGATCTCTTCAACCCACCACAAACACCCCCCTAAGGTGTAAAATTTACCGAAAATCGATCAATCATGTGACCAACAGCAAAAGGGACAGTGGCAGCAGGCCATCACAACATCAGAGGACTGATGACAATGTAGTTCGCCTTGAGGAGTTCATGACACATCAGTTCCCGTGAGATCACTGAAGTTAAGCAGCGCAAGCCCACGTCAATACCAACTCGGGTGGTTGGTAAAGAACGTTGGGTGCTGCAAATTAACCCTCTCCTTCGTCCTTTCACCTACCTCCTCATCTCCTGCGGGCAGCCTCCTAAAGGTTAGACCTGTTACGGCTGCCTGGCTTACTCCCCAACCCGCAACTAATCCAGAATCCTGTCACCGACTACTTCAATGACACGGGGTTAACCCACACTCCGCAGTTGACCTATACACTTCCCCCCCCCCCCCCCAATTTCTCAAGGCGCTGCCAACATAAAAACTAGATATTAGCTCCAAATGAGCCAGCAAACAAACTTTTTGAAGACCCTCTCCGCCCCCCTCCCGCGGTTGATCAAATGGTACTCTCTAGAGCTGGTTAGAGGTCTGCAGATGTTTCTCACCTTATACGGTATTTCTAGTTCACCTTTTATTTCCACAATGTAATGTTAATTAATTCAAGTTACCTTTTTTTTCGTAGAGGCAATGGCGACCACTGGTAATTCGAAATTACGGTTGACCAAATACCAAGTGAAACAAGAAATTCGTAAACGACTAGCAGCCGCTATCGCCACAGGTCCGAGAATATGCATCGATTTGAGCTTTACGCGTTTAATGAATGAAAAGGTAAGTAAAGACCATTTCGCGACATTTCATTTTTAATGAGTTCAGGAGATAGCAGAGCAAGCAACGCCTAGCCCTTTTTTTCGCCTATGGCAGGCTCGGGTATCCATCTTGCCCACCTGAATGGACATAAAGGCGATCTATTGCACGGTATTTTTCAGCAGCAGCCGGCTGCCGAAAAAAAAAGCTGCAACATCTATGCGTACTATCATCGGTCTACTGTTTGTTCGGGCACTCCATCGAGCTCCTACACCTGGGAATGTTGGCCTCATGTACCCGTTGCATAGTAGAAAAAGGGTTCTGTGACGTTCCCATGCCACCGCCCACCACATGGAACCTCGGTTTTACTCCTCATGCGAAGCAAGGCGTGGGTGCACTCGGAGTGTGCGTGTCTCTCTCTTTCCACCGACCGATCCACGGAGCGGCGAATTGCGTTGGACACACCAGTTCTCGTCTGATCACTGAAGTTAAGCAGTGCAACCCCAGCTAGTACTGACATGGGTGGCTGCTTGGGAAAACTGGATACTGCTAATACCCAAAAATCGTCGCATTAGTGTAATGTCTGTGCAGTCTCTGCAGAAGAACCGGGCTCTAATGACCTTGTAGTTGAAGGGCCCTAAAACACCAACCGATCCACCCACCCACCGACTGAAAGAAGCCAACCCACCTCGGTCTTGTATGGACCCCAGCACCCCTGATGTAGTTACCGAGGCGGGTGTTCAGAAGATAAGAGAGCAAGCAACTCCTAGCCCTTTTCCCGCCTATGGCAAGGTCAAGTACCCATCTTGTCCCACTGAATGGACAGAAGGGTGATCTATGAGACAAGTGGTTTTTTTCCGTAGCCGGTTGCCAGCCAAAGCTGCAACCTCTACGCTTATTTATCGTCGGTCCACTGTTCGTCGGGGAATTCCACCGACGACGCCAGGGAGCGAGCTCCTACACCTGGGAATCTTGCCACATCTACCCATTGCTTAGTAGAGAGTTCTTTTACGTGCAAATGTCACTGTACCACACTCTTCCGAAATAAGGCGCACTAGGTGCACATCGCTCTGACCCGAAAGAAGCAACGCACCTCGGTCTAGTATCGAACCTAGAACCAGGGACGCAGTTACAGCGTACGCTAACCACTGCGCTACCATGGCGGGTGTCCAGAAGATTCGAGCGGAGGAAGGAAAAAAATTTTCACCAATGTAACTCACTCCTAATTTGAAGAAACCGGGCTAAAGAAGAAGTAACTTTGTAGGGTGTATTTGGGGTTCTGCACGGGTAGCGCACGAAATCTTAAAATAGATAAGGGACCAATTTTCCTACGTTTACCAATTGGCTCTCGACCCAATTCTCTCGCTGACCATTCCGTTGTAGTGGTCATTTGGGAATGGTCGTATTGTATTTTTTTTCACCTTTCACCACTTGTTGGCCAATGATCATTTCTCATTCCGCACGCAATCAACTCACATCGCATTGGCTGTTTACATCGAATAGTGGTCCAATTTCCCCCTCCTCAATGGGTCCCAAAACCGAAATTATAAGGATAGCGTGGCAATAAGCGATAACATTTGCAGATAGCATTTATATAAATCATTATCACTAAAATAATGGATTCCATTCAGTAATGACCACTGTCGACAGTTTCATTAATTCAAAATTCAGCAGAGTTGCGGCTAACAAACGGCGGCGGGCCTCAGTCTTCAGGCGGAGAAAAAAGGGAGAGGGACTGAGGACGCGGGGGAGTGGAGGGGTTACATTTCACTTTGCTGAACCACATTCTCACCACACAAGGCCCTAACTTCCATTTACAAATACATTGCTGCATAATTAATCATCAAGCTACATATTACTTTATGATTAGTACCTTCTCCCTACTAACTCTCTCTCTCTCACCTGGATTAAATTAATAGTAATCTATTTTTTAATTGGACATTTATTTAGTTTTACTTTATTTATTATTGACATCGCACACACACACCACTGGGGACACTTTCCACACGCTTGAGCCCGGATCGAATCTGAAATTATAATCCATCCATTCAGGATCACGGCCTACCAATGACGCAAGGTGGGGTTTGTCCTTGCCCGTTTAAAGTTGCACCACTGGACGTCCTACGACATTTCACGCTACCTTGATAGCTCAGAGTAGTTCATTTTGTGAGTCCACGGTTGGAGTTTCGATTCTGTTCGATTGTTGTTGTTTGTTGGTGTTTTAGGGCCCTTTAACTACAAAGGCCATTAGAGCCACGTCCACAGCATAGTTCTCATGCAGAGACTGCACAGACACCACCCTAATGCGACGATTTTTGGATATTAGCAGTACCAAGTTTTCCCAAGCGGCCACCCATGTCAGTACTAACTGGGCTTGCGTTGCTTAACTTCAGTGATCAGACGAGAACTGGTGTGTCCAACGCAATTCGCCGCTCCGATTCTGTCCGAGGTGAGTGCCCAAACTGTGCCGGATGGAACAGTAAAGCTGTGGATTAGTTTTGGTATTGCATCATGTCACCACTGCACAATGGAAAGTGCCTTAGTACTGACATGGGTGGCTGTGTGGTGTCTGTGCAGTCTCTGCATTAGAACTACGCAGTTGACGGGGCTGTGATGACCTTGTAGTTGATCATTGGATCGGATTAGTTTCCTGAGTTGGGTCGTAAGCCAAACAGCCATAACAGGACGAACCCTTAGGAGGCTGTTCATGGGAGATGAGGAAGTAGGTGAAGAGGACAAAGGAGAGGGGAAATTTGCAGCACCCAACGTTCTTTACCAACCACCCCTGTTGATATTGACGCGGGCTTGCGCTGCTTAACTTCAGTGCTCTCACGGGAACTGGTGTCCAACGAAACTTGGCTGCACTGAATGGTCCTAAAACACCAACAAAACAAACCGAATTCTTGTCAGAGATTTCCATTGTGATGTAAGACAAATGGGTTTCATCTTCTTCTTCTTCTTCTTCATCTGACAAATAATATCTTCACATCTTTCATTAAAATCAAATGTCGTTTAAATGCATCATCAGAAAGATGAAGATGTTGAGGAGAAGCAAATTTACCTTCTTAAATATAAACTTTCGAAAAGAAACGTCTTACACATGACACTTTGAATTAAGAACAACAGGAGAGAGAGGGTGGGGAACGAAATAAGATGTCAGCAGCATTTAAGATTTTTTTTTCTCTGCGTGTAAAATCCCTCCTTAGACGATTTGCAAGAGGAAAAAAACAACAACATAAGAAAAAAAGATACATTTACTGCATTTCGTTTTTTCTTCATCAATGTGAACAGCAATGAAAGCAAGAACACAGCAACCCTAATAATACCGACAACCCTACACCAAATATCTTGTCTAGTACAATTTTAAATCGGTTCATCTCTCTCATTTACCAAATTTTATTAAAACCAAAAGTGATTCGACATGATTGCGCACCAAATCGATTTTCACCTTGCACACTTTCATCTGCAATAAGCAATTAAACTAAAATAAAAATTCTTTCCAGGTTCATCTCCATCATTAATTTGTCCTTCTTTTTGAAACTCGGCACATTTAAAGCTACCGTTTTTCAAGTGATACTCTCTCTGGGACCCACCTCGGTGGCGCAGTTGCTAACACGCTCGGTAACTGCCTCCGCAGTTCCAGGTTCCATACTGGACCGATTTTTTTTTTTTGGCTCGATGGTGTTATAGGACCCTTCAACTTCAGCCCCGTCCAATGCGTAGTTGTAATGCAGAGACTGCACAGACACTACACACTAATGCCACGATTTTGCGGTATTAGCCGGTACCCAGTTTTTCCAAGCGGTGGGAGCGGCTTATTGCGTTGGGCACACCAGTTCTCGTCTGATCGCTGCAGTTCAGCAACGTAACCCCAGTTAGTACTCCCATGGGTGGCTGCTTGGGAAAACTGGCTACTGCTAATACCCAAAAATCGTCGCATTAGTGTAGTTTCTGCATTAGAATTACGCATTGGACGGGGCTCTAATGACCTTGTAGTTAAAGGGCCCTAAAACACCAACAAACCAAATCCAAAGCGGCCACCTATGTCAGTACTAGCTGCGGTTGCGTTGCTTAACCTCAGTGATCAGACGAGAACTGGTGTGTCTAACGCAATAAGCCGCTCCTCCATACTGGACCGAGATGGGTTGGCTTCCTTCAGGCAAGAGAGAGAGAGGCTCCGAGTGCGCCTTCTTTCGGATGACAAGTGAAACCGAGGTTCCGTGTTGATGTACGATGGCACTGACACGTAAAAGGACCCTCTCTACCATGCAACGGGGTAAATGACCCAACATTCCCTAGCATCGCGTCGGTGGAGTGCCGCAACGAACAGTAAGTAAACCGACGATAAATAAGCATAGGAGTTGTAGCTTTGGCAGCAGTTGAAAAATACCGTCGAATAGATCACCCTTGTGTCCATTCAGAGGGACAGGATGGGTATCGGACCCTGCCGTAGGCGTGAAAAGGAGTAGAAGTGTTACGACTGAGCAGATCAGAATAACGTGTCCTTCACGTGTTCATGGGAGCGGCGAGTTGCGTTGGACACACCAGTTCTCGTCTGATCACTGAAGTTAAGCAACGCAAGCCCAGTTAGTACTGACATGGGTGGTCGCTCGGGAAAGCTGGGTACTGCTAATACTCAATAATCGTCGCATTAGTGTAGTGTCTGTGCAGTCTATGCATTAGAACTATACAGTGGACGGGTCTCTAATGCCCTTGTAGTTGACGGGACCTTGAACTCCAACAAACAAACAATTCACGTGTTCATCACGTCTTAACAACTAGGAATTGAACTCAGTCCGCCTGCACACTCGGCGGGACCTGTGATTCATGTCCTCCATTTATAAGGGGTCCAAATGAGATATTTTTTTTTCTTTTGTTTTAAAGTAAATACCCAAATACTAATAAGTGCATGCGCGTAATCTGCACTTCACTAGAGTCTGTATGGTAGCAGCAGGAGCATCACAGGGAACGACGACGAGTCACTAACACCCTGGTCATGATTGCAATATGGACTCTTAAGGTTGATATACTTCAGTAAAGAAAGGGGTTCTTCTGCCTAATCCTGGTTTTAAATGTCTGTGTCCTTGATTGCTCATTACGTTACTTTTTAATTTCATTTCATCTTTCTCCCTCTCCTCCTTTCTCTCTCTTAGCCCCGTAGTCCTTTTCAGTCTTTCGTCACCTTTCATTTTCAGTAGACTTAATCTGGGAGGATAAGGCTCTTCCTTGTTTTCAATCTTCTTCCCTTTGTTGGTCTTATGAGTCATTTCACAAATTCATTTTTACTGCAACACTCGTCCGTCAACCCTTTACGTCCTCTCCCATCTTTTCCCTACAAAGACTGCCGGACTATCATCCACACCCTTTTTTTAATTTCAATCTTATTTCCCCTCTAATATTTTTAAATTTAATTCTTGTCCTTAATCCTTATTCCCCAGTCGACTTTAGCCAAAAGGAAGTAGACGACCTGTGTGTGTGGGTCCTCATCAAATAATTCTAATCAAAGGCCACTTATCTCTGAATATAGTTTGATTTTGATACACAAAGGGTTACATAGTAGAGAACAGAAAGATAGAGAGAGAGGAGGAGGGGGAAGAAAAGAGAAGCACCCCGAGTGTATTCAGTCTCTCCCTCCAGAGATGAAATCCCCCACTTCAGCAGCTCAATTCCTGGCGTTTATAAACCTCGAGCTCATAATCACATGTTCGACCCCCAGTAGCGAGACCTTTCTCGAGACCTCTTTCGGGACATGAAAAGTCCAGGTGCGTCCGTCGCTCCCGCAATAACCTGCATCATCGGTAGTCCTTTAGCAGTCACCCTAACCCTGACAATGGCGATATACCCTGGAGCTTTTTGTGAGCGGCTATATTGCGTTGGACACACCAGTTCTCCTCTGATCACTGAAGTTAATGAACGCATTTTTTGATCACTGGTCTTTTAGGGCCCTTCAACTACAAGGTCATTAGAGCCCCATCCACTGCATAGTTCTAATGAAGAGTCTGCACAGACACTACACTAATGCGACGATTTTTGGGTATTAACAGTACCCAGTTTTCCCAAGTGGCCACCCATAGCAGTACTAGCTGGGGTTGCGTTGCTCAACTTCAGTGATCAGATGAGAACTGGTGTATCCAACGCAATTTGCCGCTCCCTTAAGCAACGCAACCCGAGCTACCACTGGTATGGGTGACCGCTTGGGCACACTGAGTACTGCTAACACCCAGAAATCGTCGTAACAGCGTAGTGTCTGTACAGACCTTGGATTAGAACTACGGCCTGGACCGGGCTCTATTGATCACTATACTGTTGAGGACCGGAAGCACTCACAAGTTTGCTTCTCTTTTCTCCACAAACTCCAATGTATAGAGGAGGAGAGAGGAAAATCCCAGGTATAGAATTTCGCTGTCGTCGTCGTCGCCGCCGTTCTTTGATGCAGGAGAGCGTCGACATTGAGCAGCAGCAACCTCCCAATTATTACAGTGCCTGGAGTGTGGCGCAGAGCTCATGATGATCATACAGTGCGACACACAGGCGACCCACAACAGTGTCTAGAGATAATTTTTAATTTGTCTCATTTAGTTACGACTCTGTTCCCTAGTGAGCAGTACAAGTAACACGATAGCCAATTTTCAACCGGCCCTCTCTCTCTCAGATTGTACTCGTGATGAAAAATTTAATATTGCTCTGGTAACAACAACAACAACAACTCCGAGCAGTAGTCATCGACAATAATTTCCTTTCCTTGAAGTCAGGCGCGGCCTTCTCTTCCCTCTCAACTCCTGCACCCATCCTGCTTCCCCATCTTACTCTCTTTTTGTTTTCCAGTCGAGGAAATAACTGTTGCTTGATATGCAAATGAGTTCCGCCTGTATCCAACTAATATATGAATATATTATGACGCAGATATATTCATTCTCTCTCTCTCTTTCTGTCGCCCTCTCTGTGTCGATGATGACGACGACGAGCGCAGACGTCGTCGTTGTCGTCGACATTCATTTTGTCCCACATTTTAATCTTTCAGTCTCACTTGCAACCAAATCACATTGGGCTTTGTGGCTAAGAGACAATTAGTCAGCCAATGTTGCTTTGTGTCGGGTTCCCGCCTCACCCTATTACGACTACCCCTTTAAAACCTTCCAATGGGTTTTAATCTCCCTCCCCCTCTCTCTCTCTCTCTTTTCATATTCACTTTCATAAGATTACCAACCAGTCAACTTAGGTTGATTTCTCTCTCTCAACAGTCTCTTTACCATGACAAGGTTAAGGGTATAAAAGGAGTTCGTGATGGGACAAAGGGGGATAGAGAAAGAGAGAAGGGAAGGAAAGAGGGAGGCGGAAGGTGTAGGGGGAGGGTAAAAACATATGGAAGAACATGCACGTTTTCACACGCCTGCGTCACAACCCTTACCTACCGCCTCATATATATATATATATATATATATATCCAGAAATTCTTCCAGCGCAATTTTCTAAAATTATTTCTACTACAAAATTGATTATATGTTTATACAGCGGCCTTTAATACACTAAAATAAGTCGAAAGAACGATCCTAGGAGTCCCCTAGTCCATCACTAAAACGGAAAGGGCAAAAAGGAATGGAAGAGAGAGAAAGGGAACGGAATCTTAATACGACAAAAGCCTCCAGGGAAGAGCCATGAACAAGTAAAAGAGAAACTGCTTGCCATATAGTCACGACGACGAGTATCTGCACATCTCGGCGAGATGATAGGGTTAAATAATGCTAATGCCGACATAATCTCTACCTGTCCTCCTTCCTGTCCCATTCAGATGAAAAATAATTGGAAAACTTATTATTAAATGGGTGCTGCGTATGTAGCGCTTGCAATATTTAAAACTGCCACCAACCAATTCGTGCATTTCTTAATTGTCTATTCTGCCATCTGTAAGTAGACTATACAGTATGCTAATTAGTTCGGCGTTACCTGCCTAGGTCTGAAAAGAGTACAGTGCGTCCCTCTCTCGTGTACATGGTACCCTGGTTACAACATGGTCGGGAGCGGTGAGTTGCATTGGACACACCAGTTCTCGTCTGATCACTGAAGTTAAGTAATGCAAGCTTAGTTAGTACTGACATGGGTGGTCGCTCGGGAAAGCTCGGTACTGCTAATAACCAATAATCGTCGCATTAATGTAGTGTCTGTGCAGTATATGCATTAGAACTATACAGTGGACGGGTCTCTAATGACCTTGTAGTTGACGGGACCTTAAACTCCAACAAACAAAAAAAACTACAACATGGTCACTTCCGGAAAGGTTTTTTTTTATTTTGGAGGGAGCACAGGTGAAACGGCGACCGTTAAAAATTCTCAAATGCGCCTAACAAAGCGCCCCCCGCCTCTCTCTGTCTCTCTCCCTCTCTATATATCTCTACCCCTCTCTCTGGCTCTCTCCCTCTTTCTCTGTGTCTCTCCCTCCCCCTCTTTCTCTGTCTCACCCTCTCATCCTCTCTCTCTCTATTTTTGAAGGTAACTTGCCGGCTACCAAACCCGGGCAAGTAGAGAAATGGTCATTTTATCATTTGGTGGTGACCCCCACATGGTAGGGCACCAGTTTTGTTTCCTATCCAACGAAAAACCCATACGTTTGCAACTTTCTTTCTTCTCACCCAGGAAAAAGAGACCACCCACCCCGGCGAGGATAGAACCGCCATCCCTTGATTCAAAGTCGAGGATATAACTGAGCCACCCAGGGGGCTTGGCATCGGCAAATAGCCTTCAGCGCTGAGAGTCGTGCCATTGACATTTGGCATTCACACATAACACCAATGTAATGTGTGATTGCCTACTTCAGGATGCGGCAGCACGTTAATTTTTATTATTATTATTATGTTTACGAAATCGTTAGTTGTCAATACTTGAATAGCCCGCCTCAGTGGGCCGAATTCTTACTCCAGGTCACCTTTATGTTTTCACCCCAAAGTATATATGAATTCCTGATATGTGTAATTCGCTCTGTTAACCATTTCCCACTCGAGCTTTCCCCGATATTTTCCATCAAGTGAGCAACCAACATCTAGAGATGACAGGGGAAAGTCTCCGGTGTGCTTTCCGTCCCGCATGGGAAGTTTAACCCATGATCCCGCGGTGGAATGTACGATGTCACCGCTGCACGCAGAAAAACCTTTTCTACGCGGAAAATACGTTTTAGGGAGAAGAAAAAATTATCTTCGACAAGTACGATCCAACAATTCCCCCGTCTGTTCCCTAGTACCAACAACATGAGTATCCAATCCTGAACATTGACGGGGCAATAATCAGTATGCCAAAAACACACATGCCCGATGTCAGCATCTGACCTGATGAGACAAGCAGGGCTACCTACTTGCTTGATATAGACCGAAAAATAATATTTTACTAAAAGAAAAAAAATTCATAAATATATCACGACTCCTCATAACACGGGTACATACATCATCTCGTCACTGAAACTAGGCAGGATGAGGAGGCGAGGGGGGGGGGGCCGAGGCCGAATAAAAGGAGACGAGGATCAAAATGAAGGGTAAATAGGGATGAAACAACACCGTCACTTTGACGTTCCACCTGATTGACACATGACTGAAGGTAACTGTTTAGTTGAAAGTCAAGTGATGTCATTATAAATTTATATTTGCATAACAATATGCATTTCTCCAAAAAAAAAAATGATATTCTCCCCTCGTCAGCCGGGCTCTTTCAAACCCTATTGCCTGCATTCACCTCTCACTTGCCCCCTTTGCTCTCTTGCTCTCTTTTCAGACAGTGTGCACGAAAATCCTTTCACTCTCCATCATCCGCCTCCACCTCTCTTTCTGCCATTGTGCCCTTAGAGTTGTTACATTTACAAGGTTTTCTAATCATTGCCACTCAACTGAATATTGCTATATCTTGTTCCAGTATGAGAAGGAGGGGTAAGGGAGGGGCGAGGGTTTGAATTTAAAAGTTCAGTTTCGTAGTCAAAATTTTCAATTAACTGCTCTGCGCGAGCGCACGTGTGTTCATATTATATCGATTTACTTTAAAAGAGTTCAGAAGAGGAAAAAAATAACATTTTAATTTCTTTTTATATAAAATGCAAAAGCTTGTCAAGAGCTTTTGATTTAGGAAGGAGGAGTTTTCTTTAGCATCATTCTGTCACACTTTAATGGATTTTTTTCAAATTGGGTTAGTGACATTTAAATGGGTTTTACACTTTGAACTCTGATATAGAAAAAAATTAGTATACAAAATAAAATAAATGTAGATGCTATTAAGATGTTTGTTGACTATACCTAAAGATTTTATGGCGAGAAAGAGAGAAAGAGAGCATCAGAGAGGGAGAGAAAGAGATTAGTTATTTAGCCCAATAGTAGTATGACTCCTCAGAGTCCAAAACATATCCTAGATTATACCACCAAGAAAAACCCAAATTTATACAAGAATGGGTTCTGTATAGATGAGACGCAGGTGTTACACGGTAGTGAAAGACTCACGTTGACTCATAACCTTATTGTAAATGAGTATTTTATGCAGACATTGAACGAAGAGAGAGATGCTCGCGACACACAAATACACACTAACGCATCTACTCCTTCTTCCAGCTCGTTTGTTGTTTCCATCCCCCTCCTCTCTCACTACCGAAACGTATGATCCTTTTAAGCTACCTCCTACGTCATGTCTCTCTTCCCTCCCCTCTATACCCTGTCCTCCTCTTTCACATCCTCCCAACTGTCTTTCACAATATTCCAAGCTCCAAGGCTCTGTACAGATCTAATTTATCTCGAATCTCTTCTCATCATTGAACCATATCCATAGCTTTGCTCTATAAAAATAACTTTATTGGCATTAAACATTTTTCCTTGCTATATTTAACAACAGCATCTCCTTCTCGGGTCCCCTTCACCTTCCATCCCTCTGCTTTGCGCATTTTCTCCTCTTCCCCTCACATCTACCAAACACTGTACCTCCCAAATTTGTAACCACACACACACACTTGAAATTGTGACTCACGTCCACTTTTGATATCTTTTCTATTGGCTCATGTGATAAAAAATTTATTCTTATCTTGCCTCTTTTTTTTTTTTGGAAAAAAAAACTTCGTCAACTCGTAGTTCAAATCACAGAGGTCTGCTGGCGCCACTCTGACATTGGGGATCCTTTTTTCAGTTTCAATTTAAGATAAATTATTAGATATCCCCCTCTTACCCATCCCCCATCCAAAAGGAACTGCATAGTCTTCATGCCCTTACACAGTAGTGAATCTTGAACATCATCATTATCATCCTACTAACCCTTTTCTTCCGCTTAAGGCAGGGGGTCGGGTGCTTATGAATGATCGGTTGAACGGTATTTTGCTGCAGCCCCTATGACAGCGGCTGTATTGCGTTGGACACACCAGTTCTCGTCTGATCACTGAAGTTAAGCAACGCAACCCCAGCTAGTACTAACGTGGGTTCTTGTTGTTGTCGTTTGTTGGTGTTTCAGGGCCCTTCAACTACAAGGTCATTAGAGCCCCGTCCACCGTGTAGTTCTGATGCAGGGACTGCACAGACACTACATTAATGCGACGATTTTCGGATACTAGCGGTACCCAGTTTTCCCAAGCGGCCACCCATGTCAGCACTAACTGGTGTTGCGTTGCTTAACTTCAGTGATCAGACGAGAACTGGTGTCCAACGCAACTTGCCGCTCCCACTACCATGGGTGGCCGCTTGAGAAAACTGGGTACCGCTAATACCCCCCAAAAAAATCGTCGCATCAGCCGTCGTTCCTGCATTACAACTACGCAGTGGACGGGGCTCTAATGACCTAGTAGTTGAAGGACCCTTAAACACCAACAAAACAAAAATGGGGCAGTTTTCCTCCATTAACCCCAGGCAGCGAGCCTCCTACAGCTGGAAATTTCACCCAACTACACGTTGCGTGTAGAAAGGGTTCTTTTAGAAGCTGTTTTACACCCCTCCTTTAAGGTGTCTGACTTCAAATGCCTCATTGATACGTGACAGTATTTCCTGCCTTAACTAGATATTTTAGGGATTTTTGTATTCAATGGTATTGGGACTACCTTTCAGGTCTTTTTCATGTGGAAGATCAGGTTAGGACTTTCAGGTGGAATTTAATTAGGAATTTCAGGTCCTTTAAGGTAAGGTTCAGATTACACCTGATTCAAAAGTTCGTGCACAGGCTCTTCACACGAATGACATCACAGTTATGACTTCCTATTAGGATTAAGGCGCACTTTAGATCTCCTTTTAGGTTTTCAGTCACTAAGCAAGGGAGAAGAGAGTGGATGGAAAGGGTGTAGAGGAGGAAGGAGACGATCATGTCCCTCACGAGCTTAAGAGACAACGCCTGTCCTACCAATTGAGCAAAACAGAGGAGGGATAGGGGGGGGGGGGAGGTTCAAATTTTACATATGTACAGTAAAGCATTAATATATATATATATATATATATATATATATATATATATATATATATATGACTGAATGACGACATCTATATTTCAAACAGCATCTTTTCATACGACGCTTCTTCTTTTCATCAGCCTAAATAGGTAGAAATGGGCGTTGTCGACATAACGACGCTTTTCGTTTCACTCAAAACACACGTTTTTAAACGCATTTCCAACGTTGACGTCCTACCGCCGCCGGTTCTTCTAGCGACATCATATTGAATATAAATTCCTATCCGAGTGCATAATAATAATATTATATCTTTACAGAAACATTATGTTTATGCGCTTTACCGTTATAAAATGTTACGTAGTCACACATGCACACCACTCTCTCTCTCTCTCCTCTTATATGTATTTGTGGTAGAGATGATGGAGAGACGAGGGGTGTGCCTGTGCGCACATATGTGTGTGTGGTCAGAGAGAGAGAGAGAGAACAACATAAACCCAATCATAAAATGGCCCTAATGTCCTCAACTTTAAGTCATGCGACACTCAAACGACACCGTTGGGTTTGACGAAATCACGAAAACCAGGTTGGTGCCCGAAAACTCTCTCTCCCTCTCTCTCTCTCTGTGTGTGTCTCCCCATCCTCCCATTTTTTTCATCCGACCTAAGAGTCATTATTTCAGGATGGTGTGATATCCAGCAATACAGGATGTGCATCAACAAGCATTTTTTCCTCTTTTTATATATGTGAAGCCTTGTTGGCTCCCGAGAAGAGATGATGATGATGAAGAAAGAAAAATAGAGGGTGTGTGTTAGAAGGGTGGAAAAACTAAAAAGTAGATGATGTAGGAGGGGGGAGGAGAGTAAGTAAGGTAAATGGGTGTCACTACAGCAGCGTACACAGTATGGGGCGGGGGGAGGAGGATCGGGGCCGGAGATGAAGACGAGGAGCAGAGGAGGGAGGGTAAGAAAAATAAGTAACGGCAACCGCACACCGTGTAATCTTTTCTTTAATGATGCATGAAATGCATCCGGAACCATTAAATTCCGAGTGTTGATACTCAGGTAGAGACTACTACCACTACGTTTTTTTTTTACGATCACACATACAACGCCAATGTCAGGAAGACATTTTATGTCCTTTTATGACTTATAAATAAAACAATTTTTCTACCTATGTATCTATGCCGATATTGTCGGCATCCAACCACATAAATGCAACTTGTCGTTTTTTTATATAAGTCGACAAGAGAGCGAGAAAAAAAAACAACCCCGAAAAAGAGAGAGAGAGAGAGAGAGACAGAGAGATGAGCTTCCAGATGCTATCACATCCTTTCACTTCATCATCCTATTTACACTCTTTTTACCTCCTCATCTTGCAGCTCCTGCTGCTGTTCCTACTACTCTCAGTTCCTCCATTATGCCAACATTAAAGCTAGTAGCGCCCTCTAAACGGTCATTTTATGGCACTTAAATAATACCCTCGGCCGTCAAATGGGCGTAATATGTGATTTTGGCTTCTTTTTTTTTTTTTTTGCTTTCCTCTATTCCTGCTACTGTTGTTATTGTTGCTAATTTGATGCAGACAAATAGGATAATAGAGAAGTCTGACCACCCTTTCTCCTCCCCCCCAGACCTCACAGTGCACTCCAAACTGCTTAATTTTTACCCTTTTGGTCAACAACACTACTGGCAGCTGCACTTTGTAAATAAAGGTTCTTTTTTTTTTTTTTGGTAGGCATTTTTCACAAGCAAAAAATACTTTTCCACAAATAAATCAAAACTGTGCAGGTGATACAGGCGGCGAGCACTTAGGTCTCCTCATCCGAAGAAAAGCCACCTGCAGTGTCGAATTAAGGTCTTTACGGACCCGAGGCCGAAAGGATAACATAGGGCTGCCCCCAAAAACTGTAGGAACTAAGACATAGGACCTTAAAAAGATGTTTTGAATAATAATTCGGTTATGGATCTGCAAATATATATATATGAACTCCACTGCCCTTGACCTGGAGAACCTTCTTCGTCTATACTTAAATTCGGGGTAATGGTCAATCACCTTAGTCATGAACAACATATACTGTACGCTACCAATGGACTACTACTAAGAAGGGCTGCTGACGTCACCAATAGCCTCCTATGCAATCACTAAGACCTTGCGTTAAAAACAAATGCCCTTTATAAAGCTGGCTATATAATGCCCTTTTAAAGGGTAATGAAACCACAAGTCCGTATTATTCCACGGCCCTCAGTCGAGGAACCTATCCATTACGTCTACAGGTCTCAAAATCTGTTGGCGGTGGGCACGCCCTGACCCATCGAGTGAGAGGCAATCTGAGTGGTCCAGCAGCTTAATGTGGAGGTTTGTACGACGTCACCACTACCCTGAAAAGTAACATAATTATATAGGATCACCTCCTCTCCCAACTTCCTCATTCCTATCGTCGGGGGGAGCGGTGAATTGCGTTGGACACACCAGTTCTCGTCTGACCCCTGAAGTTAAGCAGCGCAAACCCAGCTAGTACTGACATGGGTCGCCGCGTGGGAAAAGTGGGTACTGCTAATACCAAACAATCGTCACATTAGTGTAGTTAGTGTCTGTGCAGTCTTTGTATAAGAACTATGCTGTGGACGGGGCTCTAATAACCTTTGTAGTTAAAGGGCCCTAAAACACCAACAAACAACAACCTATCGTCGGGGGGGGGGAGCTGTTGTATTGCGTTGGACACACCAGTTCTCGTCTGATCACTGAAGTTAAGCAACGCAACCCCACCTAGTAGGGAGCGGCGAGTTGCGTTGGACACACCAGTTCTCGTCTGATCACTGAAGTTAAGCAACGCAAGCCCATTTAGTACTGACATGGGTGGTCGCTCGGGAAAGCTGGGTACTGCTAATACCCAATAATCGTCGCATTAGTGTAGTGTCTGTGCAGTATATGCATTAGAACTATACAGTGGACGGCTCTCTAATGACTTCGTAGTTGACGGGACCTTAACTCCAACAAACAACAACAACCCACCTAGTACTACCATGGGTGACCGCGTTTGGAACGCTGGGTACTGCTAATACCCAAACTGTGCAGGCTCTGTATTAGAACTAGGCAGTGGACGGGGCTCTAATGACCGACGACTACGACGTTAAACACCTAAACAAACTTCTTCACCCAACATGATTTTACAGGCATCCTCAAACGGAGGGGGGGAGTGTTCCTTTAATTACACATTTCCTCGTCATTTTTTTTCATTCACCTGACCTGAAGGAAGACGACGAGGTCAGTTATTTTAAGGAGAATAAAAACTAACAGCATCTCGTAAAGTGATTAAGTCAGAGGTAAAAAGATCAAGTCTTGACATAAAATAAAAACCGTTCAATATCTAGTTCACGGCTAAAGAAGAAAAATTGATTATTTTTCATTATTCGCTAGATTTGAAATGAAGCCAAAAGTAGCTAAGGACCCCATTCCCCCTACCTCACACCCTTCATCACTCTCTCTCTCTCTCTCTCTCTCTCTCTCTCTCTCTCGATGCTTCTATTGCAAACAATACCATCTATTGTTATTCTAGCAGACACAGGAAGAGAGACAGAGAGAGAGAGATGGAGGAGCAAAGAGAAAGAGGAGGGTGGAATGGGTCAGAGGTCATGCGCATGAGTAGCAACGACGACTTATCTCTAAGGCTATTCGCATCCTGTCCATCCCCGTCTCCCCAACTCTTTATGTAAATATCGAGATAGACGACAGAGAGGAGAGAGAGAGAGAAAGAGAGACAGATTCAGTTTCAGGCGCCAATCTAATTATAGTGTTGATTAAAGCCTGCTGGAGATGATTAAAAATCCTACCTTTGGGGTTTTAGATTTTTGCGGTCACCTGTCCCTTACCAACATTCTCTCTCTCTCTCTCTCACCATATAGCACGCTCTTTCACGCATTCTCCTCACCTACCACATCACCCCTCTTTCTACAGAAACACCACCCAACCTCTACCTTGGAAAAAAAAGGATTAGAAAGCATCAAGAAAATGATGTCAAAAAAAGGACAATTGTAAGATCTACGAAAAGCAACTGTTTGGATAAGACATTTCGCATCCTATAAAAGACACACAACGAGATAATTAATTTTTAGTGGGCTCCTTACAGGGTGTCTACTCCTCCGTTCTCTCTCACCCTCTCTCTCTCTCTCTCTCTCTCTCTCTCTCTCTCTCTCTCTCTCTCTTTCCTTCCACATTTTCCCCCTCTTCTTATAAAATTTTATATATAAGGAGTCAGAGGAGAAGAAAGAAGAGAGAGATGGAGACAGGGCAGACAGACAGACATTTAATGTCGGTCCTTGTTATCTTTGTGTTAACATGTTAACTTAATTTCATCTTCATATTTGTTTTGTTTCGAAATTATCTGACTGCTTTCATTATTGGTGCGCTTTTTCCTCCTGACAAATAAGATATGGTTGCTACTATAAGGAGAGGATGGAATATTAATATTCAATTCTCAAGCGAAATATGAACAAAAAATATATATATATATGATTATCATTTTAATATTATTATTATTATAACTACTCTTATAAAAGTTTAGTTTTTATTTATCTGCCCTATTTTTTCCCCAATGTCGTACTATTAACATCTCATATGAAGATATTGTTGTCTCCATACATACACATACAACTGGATCTTAATATAACCATCACACTTCTCTAACAGCATCACTCTGGCTCTCATTCTAGAAAGTTATTGTTGCGTCCTTCTTAAGAAAATAGTGGTTTCAAATAAGAGTTTGACCAATATTTATCTTGTGGTGGTTTGATTTTCGTATATGCTTGTGTGTTGGTCAGTCAGTGTGACGTCTGAACCAACACACGTGACTGACATTTCTTAACATTTCTCTCTTGTCCACACTCTTTCTACTATTTGCTGTGACGTGTAAACATAAAGAGACTTTATTTTCAATCGACTTTTTGATCTTCTTCTACATCTCTCTCACTTTTGAATAATTTATGTTACCCTTCTAAGGTGTATACCGCAACCCATCACGAGCGATATCAAAAGCCAAACTATTTTTAACCCCACCAATCAATTGTCTCCTCTTTATTTTTTTTTTTTTTTAATTAATTTATTTATTGCTTAATGTGACCTGCCTCGGTGCCGCAATAAGTAACGTACTCGATTTACTGCACCACAGGTTCAAGGTTCGATACTGGATCGAGGTGGGAGCGGCGAATGGCGCTGGATACACCAATTCTCGTCTGATCGCTGAAATTAAGCAGCGCAACCCCAGCTAGTACTGACATGGGTGGCCGCTTGGGACAACTGGGTACTACTAGTATCCAAAAATCGTCGCATTAGTGTAGTGTCTGTGCAGTCTCTGCATCAGAACTACACAGTGGGCGGGGCTCTAATGACCTTAGTAGTTGAAGGGCCCTAAAACACCAAAAAACAACAACCAATGGATCGAGGTGGGTTGGTTTCTTTCGGGTGAGAGAGAGAGAGATGCCCCAAGTGCGCCTTCCTTCAGACAAGAAGTAAAACCGAGGTCTTGTGTGGTGTACGCTGTCATTTGCACCTAAAATGAACCCTCTCTACCATGCAATGGGTAGGTCTACATGACACCAGCCTCCCATGTGTAGAAACTCGTCGGTGGCGCGCCCAAACGAACAGTAGACAGATGATAAATACGCATAGGGGTTGCAGCCTTAGTCGGCAGCCAACTACGGGAAAACGTCATCCAATAAATTAACCTTGTGCCCAATCAGAGGGGCACGATGGATACTCGATCCTGCAATAGTGGACGGGGCTCTAATGACCATTGCAGTTGAAGAGCCCTAAAACACCAACAAATCAATAAAACCCGTGTAGAACAGGTTCTTATATATTGGATTTGTAGTACGGATATCGTACCCACCGTTTCACACGGGTTCGTTCGTTCGTTGGGGTATAACAGCCCCGTCCACTGCCTAGTTCTAATGCAGAGACTGCACAGACACTATGCTGTTATGACGATTTTTTGGGTATTAGTGGTATCAAGTGTTCCCAAGCGGCCACACATGTTAGTACTAACTGCGGGTGCGTTGCTTCACTTCAGTGATCAGACGAAAACGGGTGTGCCCAACGCAATTCAGCCATTCCTACAAGGAAGAAAGTGGAGGAGTAATGCTTTATGCTTTCACCTGGAGTGGGTTGGGGACCCGAGTTCGCTTTGGACACATATAACGCCGTTCTCGGATGCTAGGGAACTTTGTACCCAGTTTTCCCAAGCGGCACCAAAGTCAATAAGTACTAGCTGGGATTGCGTTGCTTCACTTCAGTCATCAGATGAGAACTGGTGTGTCCAACGTAATAAGCTGCTCCTGTTTCATACAGATAGAGTTTGGTTTGTTGGTGTTTAAGGTCCAGTCAACTACAAGGTCATTAGAGACCCGTCCACTGCATAATTCTAGTGCATAGTCTGCACAGACACTACACTAATGCGACGATTATTGGGTATTAGCAGTACCCAGCTTTCCCGAGCGACCACCCATGTCAGTACTAACTGGGCTTGCGTTGCTTAACTTCAGTGATCAGACGAGAACTGGTGTGTCCAACGCAACTCGCCGCTCCCATACAGTTAGAGAGAGGGGGGAGAGGTAACCGCATTTCTTTCTTATCCGGGACAATGTAGGCGCATTTTAATTTCCTTCTCTCACCTACTTAAGAAACCACCCGCTTCGTTCAGGATCGAACCCTTACATACACACAATCATGCATTCCAGCCTTTTTTTTAATCCCACTAATATTCAAAAAGATTCAAGCTATTACAATATACCGGGTATATATAGGTACAAAAAAAAGAGAGAGAAAATAGCATATGCGAGATGACAGGGACTTCAAATAATACGTTTAAAAGCCCACCTCATCCCCTTTTCCCTTTTTTTATTAATCAGTATACGAAATACTGAGAAATGTGTTTACACCAACAATAATTACATTTTAATATTTATAACAGTGAAATCCATTTAATTCTCGTGGATTTTTTCAATCTAGTTTCCATTGTTAGTACCTACTGTAGTAGTTACGAAATAAAATTGACGGGGGAGGGGAGGAAGGCGAAAGATAAGGGCGAGAGAGAGAGAAAAGAAAGTGTCCCAGCAGGGGATTTTTCCATTCTCATCATATATATATTGTCTTTGCAAAAATAAGTTTTTACGGGAATATTTGCATTATTTTGTATACTCGTCATCCCCTACAGCGTTTTAACTAGATTTAGCCTTTGTTTTTCTTTTGATGCCAAAAAATATTTCTTTTTCTCCATTGTTTTCTTTTTCGGGGGTGGAGGTGAAGAGGTCGGATCTATGAATCAAAATATCCCATGTACAAAACAACTCCTAACCCTTTTCCCACCTATGGCAGGGTCAGGTACCCATCTTGTCCCTCGGAATGAACACAAGGGTGATCTATTGGACAGTGTTTTTCCACAGCCGGTTGCCGACCAAAGCTGCAACCCCTATGCTTATTTATCGACGGTCCACCGACGCCAGGGAACGAGCTCCTACACCTGGGAATTTTGCCTCATCTACCCATTGCATAGGGTTCTTTTGGTTAGTTGGGGCACTCCACCGAGCTCCGACACCTGGCAATGTTGCCTCATCTACCCGTTGCATAGTTGAGAGAGGGTGCTTTGACGTGCAAATGCCAATCGTACACCATACGGGACCTCGGTTTCACTTCTCATCCGAAAGAAGGCCCACTCGGAGCCTCTCTCACTCTCTCTCTTGCCCGAAACAAGTCAACCCACCTCGGTCCAGTATTGAACCTATGTAGAACTCCTGACGCAGTTACCCAGCGTACTACCCACTGCGCCACCGAGGTGGGCACTCAAATGACACATGTACATTAAAAAAAAAGTTAGTGGTCGTGGTCGTCGTCACCGCCCCACAACAGGAAAATAACCCCCCCCCCCCTCTCTTAACCATCTGTTTTTGCTTACATATATTCCTTCAACGGTTTTAACCTCTTGAATATTTATTAGGATCTATTTCGGTGTCACTCTTACTTAAAATTTTGTCAGTATCCAAACAACCGAGGTCTTTATCCCATGTGGAGAGAGAGAGAACTCACTCTAACCATTTCCCCTCGTCCTCCACTGCCACACAGAAGCACTCTTGTCACAGTCGAGAAAATTTTTTTTTTTCATATTTTAAATAAAACCCCCTCCTCATCTCAGATGGGATTGCTCACCTACCTCTGCCTACCTCCGGTACATTTTTAGCGAGATGGACGCCCTGTGAAACGTCATTTTCAAAAACAGCCAAGAGAAAAGACAAAATGGGAAAAGGGCCTTTTTATTTTGAATGAAACTGGAACCTTTCAATAAGTAATGATGATTGTATTGGGTTGCAAGAGCAGCGATGGAAAAGAGGCTCCCCCTCAACATTCCCAGGGGCATTGAAAAAGGGCGACCATTGCAGAAAGGACCAAAACAATGGACTAGTTCACTCAGCTCTCACTTTTCCAATCACGAAATTGCATCGTGCATTTCTCATCATGAGACCTTTAATAAAGGTCATTGTTTATATACATCCTTATCAGGAATTTATATCTAAAATTTCAATTTTCAGTTTAAAATTAACTCTTTCTCTCATTTTATTTCCCCCTATCGTTTTTATTTTACAGGAATTAAATAAATTGGCAGCCCAAATTGGGAGACTTTACGGATCCAACAGGGCATCATCCAAACCAGTCAGTATATATTTCACAGGAATTTCCACAAAGGACCCTCTGTATGCTATTTGCACCCAAAAAAACGTTGGATTTCAACAATATCAAGTAAGGCAAAATTATCATTTTTAATATGCAACATTTTGAGATCGCCTGGGTGGTCCCACAGGGTAGAGTGCTCGACTACTGCGTTAGTGGTTCCAGATTCGATCCACTGCTATGTATCTCCCACCTTCTCTAGATGCGATTGCTCTGACTGGGGGCTGTTGTTGTTGTTGTTTGTTGGTGTTTTAGGGCCCTTCAACTACAAAGGTCATTAGAGCCCCGTCCACAGCATAGTTCTGATGCAGAGACTGCACAGACACTACACAAGTGCGACGATTTTTGGGTATTAGCAGTACCCAGTTTTCCCAAGCGGCCACCCATGTCAGTA